>CAEGAD010002540.1:0-96851 GCA_903067055.1 Poeciliopsis paucimaculata | reverse complement strand
CCCCCCCCCGCCCGCCGCGGGCGGGGGGGGGGGGCGGCGGGGGGGGGCCCCCCCCCCCCCCCCCCCCGCCGGAGAACCTGGAAAGAACCCAGGCAAGCGCAGGGAGAACATGCAAACTCCTCAGACTGGGATTTAAATGCAAGACAACAGTGCTAGCATGCCACTGTGCAGCCGTGCCATATCCTACCAGAGATTTAATGCATTTTCTAGCTCAGTTTCTAAACCACTTGAGATATTGAGTGTCTACAGTTGATCTCCCTCTGGCCGATACTGTGTGATTTATTTCTCATGGGTCCATTTTGGATAAATTTGTGCCACTTTATAGTCATTTAGAGGCATTTAGCATCTATAAGACAGACATTTATCCTCCAGAGCTGCTTTGAGATAAGTCATCCAGTGATCTGTGTCTGTGTGCACAGTGGCTGGGAGCTTTTACAAATCAATATCAGTAATAAAAACAAACTGTCTATAAACTGAGAGACAAACTCAATATTCTTCAAAGATTTTTATAGCAGCCCAGGAGCTCAAACTGTTGGTTTTAGGAAAACTGTCTTATTCCAAATCTCCACTTAGCAGCTGACCCAACCAGTCTGCAAGAATAAGCTTTTATTATGTCTGTATTCAGGTGGACGGATGGGACTTGCCACAAATGGAAGAAATGCTGACACCAGCTGGTGGAACCGAGTACTGCAGTGTCAATAGGATCCAGGATCCAGACTTCCAAAAAGTGGATAATCCTGAGCTGGAGCTTTTCCTGGGTTTCTGCATTAACACAGACTGCAGCTAACTGGTGTTCACACCAGCATCTCTGTTGTTAGTGATTAGAGAATAAAAATATTCACATCTTGACTATGAAATTCTGCCTCAATAATGGAGTGATTAGTTTTGTCAAAGTCTAATCACTTTGACAAAAGTGATTAGACTTTAAACAAACCATCTCTAGTTATAACTAGAGATGGTTTGTTTTTCTCCATCTGTCACCTTGTCTTTAGTATCTTGTGTTGGGAACTTGAGACATTTTTAAAGTTTCCATGATCGTGTGATGCAGTAACTCTTGCAAAAACAATCTTCAGCACAGAGTGTATAATACGTGGACACACAGTACATTTCAGGAGGAGGACTAATGCTCACATTTTCTGTGCGGTGCATTTTGGGTGCGGCTGTAATACATAATCATCAAAATGAACAGAAATAACTACTCACGCCACATGTGTACGTTTGGGAATTAATGCATCAAATAGTCACTTTTTGATGCCATTCTTGAGAAAATTCTAAGTATTTATTACCTTCCAGTTAATCAGTGAAAAAGAAAAATCACTTCACTGTCATTTATAGACAAGCATCAATCTCTTATCGTTTTAAAAATAATAGATGTAATATTTGGGTTTACTTTTGTTTCCTATTTACAAACATAATTCAAAGGATAAAATTTAAAGTCGGCAAAAATAAAAGCATTTGAGGAAACTTCAAGCTTTAGTGAGACCAAACTAATTCTGTTGTAGCATTTTAAAAACACTTTTACAAATGAAATAAAACGTAATAATATATTACAAACACCAATAAGGCTTTAACTGGATGTGCTCAGCAACAGTAATACAGTCTCATTATTTGATGTCACATTTTTAGCATTTCAAGTAATTAAAAACAAAAACAGCAGCTATATTTTTGTATTCTTCTGTTTTCCTGGCATCCAACAGAAAGTATAGTGGCAATAAATCTTAAAACTTTCTTCACTGAATTCTGATGCACAACTACACAAACAACCTAATGATTTTTTTTTTTTTACTCCAATCTTATGCCATACTCTCACCCATTAACGGGGAGTTCAGTTTACAACTCTCCTCTTTGGAGGATTTTCCCAGGATTCATCAGGTTCCTTGGGTCCAGACTATCCTTGAGTCCCTTCATGACCTGAATGGCCAGAGGTCCCAGCTCCTCACACAGGAGCGCTCTCTTTCCTAAACCCACGCCATGCTCTCCTGTACACGTTCCATCCATGGCCAGCGCTCGCCTGCAGAAGAACGGAGAGAAAATAAGATTTTCGCATATTAACGACGTAGAGAGGAAACGTAGACAGAAAGTCAGGTAATCACAGATGGCAGGCATTGGTTCGGGTTTGGTTCAGAGAAATGTTACCTGGCCAGCCTCTCTGTGAACAGATGGACCTGGTGCAGCTCATCTGGATCATTTGGATCCACAACCATCAGACAGTGGAAGTTGCCATCACCGACATGGCCTGCAATAGGACCTGAAACGGCCCAGCGGATGATTTATGTGTGTTCATTTTTATTTTAGTTGGATTTATTAATCAATCAAGTTTAGATGTATAGCACATTTCAGCAACAAGGCAGTTCAAGATGCTTTACATCATAAAGACATACAAAAAAATACAAAGTCAAAAAACGCACAGTCAACAGTTGTCTTGTATGCTCACTGCTGGTTTGCTAAGTGATAAAACTGAAGTAGGTCGAATGCACTTAGAGGTTTGCTTTGCTAAAAACCTCTAAAACACCAGAAGTTCTTTCCGATGTCCTTCTCTCACCTGTCAGCCTGCTCTCAAGCAGGTCCTTCTTTGTCTCCACGATGATCTGAGGAAGTCGCGACAGAGGGACACACACGTCTGTGGAGTAAGCCTTCAAAAAACACACACACATACACATATACAAGAAAGATAAAGTCACTGTATCTGAATGGCTCTGAGCAGCTGTCTGTTGCAATCTTTAAAATTTAAACCATTAATAGAGGGAGACACATAAATGCCCCAGAGGGGAACAGTTTGCTTTGGATTTGGATAAATAATGTGTAAGAACAGATCTAGTCAATAAGACACCAGGGTTATTCTACAAAAAACAAAACAAGAGGAAACCCTGGTCTCTACTTCACATCTTTAAGTTTGACTTAGCTCAAATACTGTATATATTTAACTGACATGTACTTAGGAAACAAAACCTTCATTATATCATAGTAACATAATATAATGTTGTTTTTTAGTCAAAATAAATTCATTTAAAATTCCACTATAAATCTGAGTAAGAGTAAAGGGGTTCAAGAAATTCTCTTCCTCACTTCCCTTTGATGACATGTGGAAAGAATGAACAGTGAAATAGTAACAAAGGGTTGAAAATTTTTGATGATGCATTTGTCACCCAAAACTGTCTTACATGTATTGTAATATTACTGATAACAATTGGTATAAATTTAAAGTGATTTTTGCCTTTTCAGGAAATCCTTCAGTCACTCACGTTGCAAACATATTGAGAAAATGTCTTCTTTAAAATCATTAGTGTTACCTTATGAGTAGGAAAATATATAACAATAATCCTAATATATTAAGTAAAAAGAAACTTTAATATAGGTTTTATTTGTATGTCCTTTGACTGCTCTTCTATAAAAAGCTAGATAGAAATATATAACTAGAATATGTGACTGGCCTCCATCTTGCTTGATGGAAAAAAACTGAGTACACTGAAAAAGCAAGGGCCATACTATGACAATGATTTGTGACAATATGATTATATTGTTAACAATATTTGAGGCCATCGATTATAAACTGATCTAAGATTTGGTGCATCACGTCTCGATATTGTTTTGACTTCTGCAGGTGTAATGTTGCGTGTTTCAATGTCCTGATTAGTTTTACCTTGCAGCCCGGTCTCAGCGCCTGTGCAGCGTACCAGGCGTCATGGCGAGCTTTCCACAGACGGTTTCTGGTCTCAGCGTCTCGAGCCCACTGAAAGTCTGACCCTTCATTACTCTGTGTAATCTCCTCTGCAGAAACACACACGGAGACTGTAATCGTTTTGATTTTCAGTATGACTCTTGATTTTTAAACAAGTAATTTTCATCAGCTGGGTACTATTCGTTTGTTGCCCAAATATGAAAAAGTAAGCAGTCTTAGCTTTATAATCACAACAGCCGATCTGTAGAACACGTTTGAAGCTCACAGCAAATGTCAGAGAAATTGTTCCCGTTCGCCACTCTCTCACACACCAGCTGTGCTGACTTGTTCTTCCAGGCTGCGTTCTGACCCGTGGAACTCCAGGAACAGAGTTGGGGCGACGGGGTAGGACAGAGAGCTGAACTTGTTGCACGCATCAATCATGACATCATCCAGAAATTCTGAAAGCACAAACACAAAGTAGAAATGAGAAGAGAAAAGGACTACAAGTGTGATATTCTACATTTTGCCAATTTATTGAAGTCGCTTTATATTTTGTAGATGTCAACTTTTAACAAGTAGAAGATATTTGACTTATTCGTACCGATGCGAGCAATGGGGACTCCTGTTTGCAGGATCTGCACGGTGCTGTCTACAGCGGCCTGGACTGAAGGAAAAGAGCAGACAGCCGACACCATGGCCTCTGGGACGCCGTACAGCCTTAACGTAGTCTTGGTAATGATCCCCAACGTGCCCTCTGAACCCACAAACAGGTTTGTCAAGTTGTATCCTGCAGAAGTTTTCCTGAAAACAGAATAATAAGATGATGAAACTACAACAAGCAAGGCTACAGAGTGCAGGTGATGGTTGACGCTGTACCTGGGACGCCTGCCTTTCCCGGCTGTGTGTATGACCGTTCCATTGGACAAAACCACCTCTAGGTTCATGACGTTCTCTCTCATGGTGCCATAACGCACAGCGTTTGTTCCCGAAGCACTGGTGGCAGCCATGCCGCAGAGGGAAGCATCAGCTCCAGGATCTAAAACCAACGTCCGAGAAGACAGCTAGATTTATTACACAAGCACCTGACCTTTACCGGGTTCTGAAGAGATTGAAATCCAACAGCAAATATATCAAGCATTAAGACTCCGCCATGTCATTAATAAGTCAAACAAATATCAAGCCAAGAAAAGCCAACAAAAATCTGAAGCCGCTGTTTCTCATCACAATTATACTTTAGTATCGCTAAGAGCTTTACAATAATCCACTAACTGCACAGACACACCTGCACAGAAGTAAGCATTTGATCAGTAAACTGCGATTCATGGAGTATAAACTGGGAGACTGTGTGACTGACCCACTGGGAACCATAGGCCTGTGTCCCGTAGGTAGGTATTCAGGGCTTTCCGGGTCACACCAGGCTCAACGGTCACATCGAAGTCCTCTGGGTGAAGGTTTAAGATCTGATCCATGTTCCTCAAACTGAAGCAAACACCACCCTTAAAAAAAAAAAAAAAAAAAAAATCACAGAGACACATAACAGAAATATTTTTAAGATTTTCTTTTCACCTAAGAATGCGTATGTTGGATTTTTTGTTTTCAAAACAGTTACGTATTTAGATCAAAGCCGAAGCCCGATTGAACGTGCTCCTGGAAACCGAAACTTTTTGCCAGAGTTGCATTCTTGGGACAAATATTGACACATGCTCTCACCTCCACCGCACCAACCCCTCCCTCTAAGCCCGTCCCAGTGCCAAATGGGATGATGGGAAGGTTGTGGTCGTGACAGACTTTTGCCAGAGCACTGACCTCCTCCACACAGCGCGGGAACACAACCACATCTGGGGGTCGACATCTGCACAGAAGCAATGCATGATTCAGATCATGGTCCAGCGTTTACAGAGAAGAACACACATTTTATTTTATTTATTTATTTTTTAGCAGTGCTCTTAAGATGCAGATATTCTGACCTGTGCACAGACTCATCTTTGCCATGTTGTTCTCTGATGGCTTCGCCCAGAGAGACGTTGTCCTTTCCACACACACTTATAAATGCAGAGAGAACCTTGTCTACAGCAGCTTTCTGAACAAATAACACACACATTTAATGGTTTTCATTCCACAAGCCCATATCTGTTTTTATATATATTTCTTTTTCTGTAACTGGTCAGTGCTGTTCCTGACATTCAACTATATATTTCAACGATGCAGCGCCAACGTCACGAGTTTAATATTAAACCCAATCACAATGGCGGACCAGGTGCGATTACTTGCAGGGGAAAAAAAGTGTCAGGTCGTGACAAAGATAAACAAGCTGTCTATGCTATAAATGATTATACATTTATTTCCCATTTAAATATATAACATTCCTCCGAGTTTGGGGAGATAACCTTTCATTCTCCGTGGTTTCACTTTGTAAACGACCTTCTGATATAAGGCTTTAAAATAAATAGATAAAGTAGACACAACTCACCCTGGCGGTGCTCTCTGATGTTATACTGCGATACTGAGCGAGACTCCGCCGGAGAGAAAGCAGCCTGCGGCTCGGCGTCAAATTAAGCCACATTGTTTCCCTGTGAACTCGTTCAAGTTCATAATAATAAACGACACAGAGAACAACTTCCGCTATCTTTGTTTTTTTTTTTTTCAAAATAAAATCCACACAAATCAGACCTCGACTGTCGCCTCGATTACTTTTTTAATACTTGATCTTTTTAAAATCCTACTGCGCGGTTAATTCAAGCAAAACATGTTTGGATTCGTAATCTCTGCGCTTATGGTGTGTTTTCCATGCGCAAATATATGTGCAGTCATTGTTACGGAAGCCTAGAGCGGACGTTTTACGCGTATACTCTTAACAGGTGTTGGTTTTCCTGATTAATCTCGAGAAAACCAACGTGGAAAAACGTTGTTTTTCTTTAAAATAAAACTCAGTTGCACATTTCGTTTAATTCGTTTAAGGGTCAACTCTATTCGTAGTGAATAGAGTTTACCCTTTATTTATTTATTTATTTTTATTTATTTATTGCTAATAAAAAATAAAATAAAAGTATTTGCTTTTAATTTCCTGCATGTTCTTCCGGTCACCAAATGAGGAAACTCTGTTTTGTTGTTGTTGTTTTTTCGTCGGTAGATGGCGCTGTTGATTGACGCAAAGGTGGGATCAAAGTTGAGGCTTTCCCCAAGACTGTACAGGTAGAGCTTACACATTATTGTGTCATTGTAATGCCTACACAATATTAGATAAATATTCGCTGTCTTTTGGTTGAAGATAGCTGTTATGACGTCGTGACGTGTTGTTTTCAGCTGTTTCCTGTAGAAAATGCCTCGAAATCACAAACTTTTGTGAGAGACATCATGAAGCGCAAAAAGTTCTATCATAATTATTGCACAGTGTTTGAAACGCGTAAGAAGCCAAAGTATTATGACAGGTTAAATATCAGTTTTCGTGTCACTACGCCTGAGGCTTTCCCATTTCTCCTCTGGAAGGCGCCATGTATCCTGTCGACCTGCCAGCTGTGGACGACACCGAGCTGACATCCGCATCTGGAAATTACCTAGCTGCACTGAACGCAGCACATTCCTGCAACGAGTGGTTTCGGTCATTACTTACGTCAAAAGAGGTTGGATAACGCTTTCTTATTCTTGTCATTAACTGCATTTTTTTTTTTTTTTTTTTACATGTATGTAAATGTAACTGTTTTGATTCCAGGTACACATTTATTATTTATTAATTACCTACTTTATAACGTTGGGACTTGTTACCGTCATATATTTGAAGGTAAGTGAGTGAGAAAAGAAAAAAATACCAAGGAAATAATAATGAAAAATGATCAGCAATAAAAAAAACAATATATGCCATTTTGAATAATAAGTATTATTCATTTTTTACATTAAAAAGGAACAAGAGTGACAATGAAATTTATTTTGTTTATTTTTCCCTTTCAAATCTGTGCACGATAATGATAATAATAATGTTATTATTAATTATGTTAAACTAGTTTGTTTTTTTTTATCATTGTTAGACTGAAATACTTGCAGACTGCAACATCTGACTGATTGACAGGAATTAAGGCAGCAACAAGAAAACAGTCGGTTCAAACAATTGAAACTGTTACAAAAACCCCTTCAAGAAGTCCGCTCAGACTGCGACAAAAGGTTAACAGGTCTGAAATGTATATGAAGGACAAACAAAATGTCCAGGATTACATAAGTGAAACATGGTAAAAGCCTGGCCCATCTAGAAAGCTGGAGCAAACTACTATTGTGAACCCTACAATTCCAGCTGAAGGAAATGGGATTTACACGTTGAAAAATCAAAGTAACAGAAACGAGAGGAGCTCCAGATGGGAGCCTTTATCCCTAAAGCACAGGTGGATCTTGTTTCCAACAGTACCGAAGGGGGTTATTTACAATGAAGTCATTTTTGGGGAAAAAAAATAATAAATTCTGTCCACCATGCACAGAGCCTTCCAACTTCTCTGCAGGAAATCCAAACCAGTTCCACGAAATAACTTGAAAACAGTCTGGATCCCAAACGAAGGAGAAGTTTCAAGCGTTGCATGACCGGGCCCCATCCTGCAAAGTTGATCTGTCAGCTGCTACACAGGAATGCTGGATCCATGCCTCAAGGAATCCAAACTGTCAGAAAAGCCAGAGGAGCTGCAGCAGAGTATAATCATACAAAGACAAATAACAGACAGGGCTTCATCTCTTCTGCTCCTGTTACACAATGCAACACCGCTTACACATTGTGTTTTAAACTGTTGTCTTTTTCTCGTGTAGATTGCTGTAACACCGGCCAACATCAGACAGCTCCAGCTGTTTGAGGACGAACATCCTGCCTGTACTGTGCTGGCGCTTCACCCTCCACATGATCAAACACAGGGTTTGGAACCGAACACGGTCTTTCACCAAAAATGGCATGTCAGACGCAGACCGACCCCTACCTCTCTGCTTTTACCTTATAGTCATAGCTTTATATTTGCACAAGAAGTGGTGGCCATTGGACGACGTGCTGCAGACCTCCAGTGAATCCAGAAGTGGCTTGCAGCCAGTAAGTGAAACAATTTTAGGATCTGGTGAGACATTATCTCTTCTGGATCTCAGAGAACATTGCCCGTAGGACTTCCAACACATTTGCAATATAGGTTGAGGTCGTCCACATTCCAGTGAGTGAAGCATCTCTGTATAATCTGCATCGGAGTTGCTTCTCCAAGAGCATGCTGTGATGCTATGAGTGTTGAAAAGTCAGATTCTTTCAACACTCCAATCAAAATCTGAATAGATTTTTCTTTCATGATCATGGAACATTGTATCATAAGGCTAAAATGATAACAATGTGAGTGAAAGGACAGTCAGGTTTTACAGAAAATAGTCTAAACTATACAGTCTGTTTATTCATATCAAATAAAGAATGTTTGCTAATAGAATAAAGAAAAACCCTGTTTAAATTGTTAGATTTTTCTTCGATTTATATCAGAAACTGAGTCGGCATGTCGTCCGCAGGCGCAGTCCGTTATGGAGAGGTTGATCGTGTTCCTGCTCAGTCAGGTGGTGGAGAGGCCTCGGTCACACGGAGAGGTGTCGTTCTCCCTGCATCCGCCCACAGAAACCTGCAAAGTGCTGTGGAAGGACGGACAGGCGGTCGGCTTCTACACCATCAAACACAAAGGTGGGGCAAGATCAGTCAGTTTCCCTTAACAAAACAGTTTCTGCCAACCTGAGAGGAGGATTCAGATTGTGAATTTATTATTAAAGTTTGAAATAGAAGACATGTAAGCTTTGAAGATGCAGTGCTCTGCAACAGTTGAACGGAAAGCGATTCCTGATTTTCAGTAGTTCCTTCAGACGGAAATCTTAAATGTTTGGCCTGCATTTGTATTTAGTCTCTCTGATTCAACACTTTGAACCCACTTCTGCTGTAAGTAAAACTGTAAGATTTTGAAAGAACGCCTCTCCCAGCTTGGCACTGAATGGCGACTCCAACTTCAGACCATTCATCTTTGCAGAATAGCTCAAGCTTAGCCAAATCGGATGCAGAGCGACCATGGAAATCAATTTTCAAATGTTGTCAAATTTCATTCCGAACCTTCACTGAACCACTCCTACTGAATATGCTTGATCTAATCATTGATACTGTTGTTTCGCTGGAAAATGCCTAAAAACCTGAAACGCTCCTCTGAAGTGAAACATCCTGTGGTCAAGCAAAAGACAATAAAAAGTCTTTCCTGTCATGTTTCAAGGCCGACTCTGTGACAGCTGGAGCAGCCGCTGCTACCTGCTGCCTGTCCTGGACACTGTGCTGGTGAGGAGAAGCTGCAGGAGGAGAGGCTTCGGCCTTCAGATCCTGCATGACTTCTGCTCCTCCTTCTCCTCGGAGGAGTTCCTCGGAGTCAGCTCTCCCTTGTCGTCCGGCATGGTGGCAGGTCAGCATGTTTACTTCAAATCCAAACCCCTTCCTTGCATTCTTTTTGTGTTGGGGGAAGAACGTTTTGTGTTTCGTTGGCGTATCAGGCAGACAATATGGACATTTCAGAAGACCTGTAATTATTGCAATGGCAACATTCAACTTTACTTGGAAATGTTCTGACATGCTGTTGTCACTGGGGGAAAGTCTATATTTGATATCTGGCCCTATTTGCATGCTTTTCTTTTCAAACATTTTCTTATTTTTATTTTTTTACTTCCCCATGTCGATTATCCATGAATGAGGAACAGCTGCTGACCTGAGTTACCACTAGGGAGTCAGGGTGCTGGCAAAAAGGACAACTGTTAAAAAAGTGTCCCTTCATGTCTCACTTTTTGATGTCTGTCATTTACTGTATGCCGTGACATTTGGGCTTGGATGTAACATAAAGTTTCCCATATGGGCGCCCTTATTGAAAAATACCTGGAGACTAGAGTTTGGAGTGGCGGTCATTCGCTGTCAGTTGCGGTTGCCTTTTATTTATATTTTATGTCTTAATGGCTAATAGCTCGTAGCAAAAAGGCAGGAACTTTAACGGCCTCTCGCTGACCAGGTGGAGAGCTGAGTCAGTTCATTGTTTTCCACTCCAGTTGTTTTCTGGCAGGTGAAACGTCCTTAGGGGACAGTTGTTTGTTAAAGGCCCATTAGTTTTGACTGTTATTCCTTTCAACTCTTACCACAGGGGGAGGATTCAATATGCCCCCTGTTTAACACCTCTTTCGAGCAAAACACGGTAAATTTAATGACTTGGAATCCTACCTTCTGCGCGGTTCGTCTTTTTATCTGCAGATAAAACAGATTCGGTCATGCATGCTTCTAAAATTGCCCACATCTGTCTGCTTAATGACTCCTAGGGTAATCCAGCATGCATTTGTAGCAGTTTCCAGAAACGTCTGCCTTATTAACGTAATCAAACCTGCACGTGTGGACAATTCTGCAGAGTGATGAGGTCGAGGAAGGCAGCAAATCGCTAGAATAGATGGTCCGGTTATCTAGCTGGAAAACCTGCAGGGAACATGTTGAGTGTATAAAAAAGACTTTAAAGAAAAAGTAAAGCAATAAATTATGAAACTAAATGTTTTTAGGGCATCGTGCAGAATGTTAAAGCTTATTTAAATAGTTTTTTTTCTTCTTTTTAACGCTGTATTTAGTGATCAGGAAGTTCCTGCTGCAGCATGAGGAACTTCGGGCGCGTCTGTATGAGGTGGAGGCTCCAGGAGGGTGGACTCAGAGAAGAAACATCTGGCTCAACATCCAACTTGGTCGCTACGCTTCTGAGCAGGTGAATGGCCCCTTTTCTCTCAGACCATTGGGAAAGAAAGCGCATTGTTTCTTATCATGGACAAAGACCAATTTCTCTCTCACCTCGTCAAATGTAACATGATCAAAGTAAGTGGTATCCTGTTGGGAAAAGGGGATTCTGCACAGTATAACCCACAACGAAGCCACGGCCTTTGACACCAGGGATTGCGTGTAACACAATAAAGCCTTATCAAATGTACTCAAGTTAGGTATTTTCTAAACTCTGCATTAACATTATACTGTTCTAGTAGAGGCACATATAGATATCTTGGTTTCTTAAAGGTTCTTCCAGGAATCAAATGAACAAGAACTCTGAGATCACTGGGAATATTATGAGTAACGGTCAGATGGAGTTTATTGTCATGGAATCCACTGATGAGTATAGAAAACCCCGCTGTGTCCATACGTTGCATGAGCTGATTGTGAACAACGATGGGAGTGGTTTGCAATAACAAGAAATTGAATTAAAAGATATTTTATGTCCACCCACAGATGAGTCCAGCTGCTCTGACCCCAGCCAGCCCCTGTAACTCGAGCGCTCCCCTGACACCGGCCTCTGCTCAGCTCTGTGATGTGAACCAGGAAGATAGATCCCCGAGCAGCGAGCGCTCTGGGACAGGATGTTGCTCTTCAGGCTGCACTGATATTCTGGATATTAAAGCTCCCAGCAGGCCCCGACGTTTAAAAGAAAGTTTGAAATGGAAGGAAGCTTCATCGAGGAAGCCTCGCATGGAAAGCCCAGAGGAGATGCAAAAAAGGTCCAAAAGAGCCAGAAGAACACCCATCAACGAGTAAAAACACAAACTCAGCTCATTGCACAACATCACACTCTGGCGGGAACCGTTCTTTTCCTTGTGTGAGAAAATGGGAAAAGCTGTTCTGTGCAGATTTTGTGTTTATGAATTTCTTTCTTACTCAAGACATGCAAAACATTTTAGCTTTTTGGAGTTCACCTGTTCCATTTTTTCTGCTTATTCTGTGGTAATTTTATCCCCTACCTCTCACTTTATGCTTCTTGTATTAATGAATATTTAATTATTTTACCTTAAAAGTCCTGTTTTGGTGAAGGAAACTCAACTATTATCACATAGAACATGATAGATAGATAGATAGATAGATAGATAGATAGATAGATAGATAGATAGATAGATAGATAGATAGATAGATAGATAGATATAGACAGACAGAACTGTCTGTTATTTTTGTTCTATGTAATTTATGTAAAATAAATCTACTGAGCGATACAGATCTATATAAAAATATTTCCTATGTTCCCATATTTACATAACATCAAATCTGTGTCCGTTTCTCTAATAATCTTTCAGTATAAATAGTGACGAGGTATAAATACCACATTCGAGACTGCCTGAGGTTATGACGCATTTAAAATCCACCTGAATAAAACCTGTTATTCAGCCTTGCTTCGCTGTCGATCTTTGTTTTGCGCTCATCTGTTGTGGCTGGCGGCGCTGCAGGCGTCAAAATCCAGCGCACCTCGCTCTGTCACAGCTACCAGTAGGAACAGGAAGCTTGGAAACAGGAGAAAAAGTCCCTGAGAAGGAAGAAACACTTGAGATTACGTTTTTAAAAAAACATTTAAAAAAAAGAAGAAAAAAAATGAGCAGAATCTATCACAACACGTCTTTACAGAACAAACCGGTGCACAATGAGAGCTTTGACCGTGTGTGGCGTCCTTCTTCGTATGAAAGGTAGGAGCTCCAAACCAGTTAAGTCCCTCAAAGCGCAGCTGCACCAAATCCCAATAGTGAAATCACAGTTTTTCTTTCGCTGCTAACATAAAGAGCAGAGCGCTTTTATGTATGTCCTAAAAACCATCAAGTCCAAAAGATAAACAGTTCGGCTGTAATCTGCAAAGTGCTAAAGAAGATAATGTTGAGATATCTGCACAACATTACAAAAACATCAACAAATACATCCTCATCGATATGCTGGAACCTTTAATACAGTACTTTACAAACTAAACATATCTTAAGATTGAAATGTAACAACTGATAAGTGTGACAATAATTGTTCTCATTGAATTCATGTGCGGTATTTTGTTTGTTCCCAGTGGTCCTGGGGTTCTTCTGGAGGGGAAGCTGATGGACGTTTCCAGACATTCAGTCAGTGACGTCAGCGGACAAAAGGCGTGCCAGACTTATTTATTTATTTATTTAATTTTTATAATTTTACTATATTTAATTCATTTTGGTTACATGTGGTTCAAATTTATTCATATTTATAGCAAAATTAGTAATTGCAACAGAATAATTAAAATTTTTGATTATTTTGTTATTTTAATTTAGCGTGGTGTGATTTGATTTGATTCTTTGTTATTTTTATTAGGTTACTTATGCAAATAAATGTCCGTTTTATTTTAGGTTGGCCTGTTTTAAATGTATTTTTAGATCGCAATGTAGGTCTTTTTTATTTATGTTATGTTTTTTATTTGATGCTTTTATTTTACTTATTTGTTTTTTCTTGTTTTGTTTTTTTTTTTACTTTTGTACATTAGATTCCATTTGACTATTTTACTATTATTTTTTCAGTATGATTTCTGTTCATTTTTTTTTTATTCATTCATTTTTAATTTTGTTTCCTGTCTTGTTTGATTTTCGTTTAATTTAATGAACACAGTAGGTGTTCTTGAAGTGCAGCATTTGTTTTGTTAAAGAAGATATACATGTGAATAAAACCAGTAAATATGAAACTAAAGCTCATTACTAAAAATTATGAGATAACTGAAGGTTTGAGTTGTTATTGATGGCAATAAAAGTAAACCGAAAAAGAGCAACAGCATCGACTACAGCAGTAGATATTTGTAACAACAGCTTTATAAGTTAGCTCTGCTGTAAGGATGTATTTGATTGATATAAAGTTATATAAAAATATACTCAGACAAAACCAAAGTTAAAGGCAAAGACTGATGAAAATTAAACTACTCTTTGTTTTCTCTCCTGATATCTCCTAAAAAAAAATAAAAAAAAATGTCAGGTACGTTTCTACGTGCTGTACGTCAAACCCGGACGCATCCATCAAAGGAAATTCGAAGCCAGTGGTAAGGAGGTGGAGCCGAACTTCAGCGACACCAGAAAGGTCAACACAGGCTTCCTTATGTCCTCCTACAGTGAGTGACCATCACAGTTTCATATTAGAAATAAACTTTCACACTGTGGGGAAAATCATTTTATTGTCCGTCACCTTTTTAAATGAAACTGACGGGGGGGTTTGTCGGTGCAGAGGTGGAAGCCAAAGGAGAGTCCGACCTTCTGACTGAGGATCAGCTGTCGCAGATGATCAACAAAACTGAGCTGGTTAAAATCACAGAGCGGCTCCGACCTGCTGGGAGCTGGGCCTTTTGGTACCCAGAGTCAGAGATGGACAAAACCGAGCTGGAAACGGGACAGGAAGTCCGACTGAAGACCAGAGGAAACAGTCCTTTTATCTGTCAGTGTGCTTTCATTCTTCAGTTGGTTTGCATAACAGTAGCCGTGCTGTGCTGGTTTTTACCACATCGCAAGCCCAAAACCTGAGACGTAATGATCAAGATTCCAAATAATTGGTTCGGTTGCTTTTTGGACCTCTGCTGTGCGTCACGCGCAGCGTGGATCACGTTCCTGACTTTCTTATCTCACAGTCTCTTTAGCCAAAGTGGATAGCCGGACGGTGACCAAATGCAACTTTGCTGGAGATGAAAAGGCCGGCGCCTCGTGGACCGACAAGATAATGGCCAACAAAACAGACGGCAGCAGCTCTCAGAGGCTTGGAGCAGCAGGAGACGGAGCCGAGGAGGACGAATGGGTCAGAACCACATCTGATTATTATTTGTTCAATTCAATTTTTGTTTGTTGTTTTAGTTTTGTTTATGTTTTTATTAAATATGACTCATTCTTTTGAACTTTTAATCACATTTTGGTGTAATAAATAATAAACTATTTTCAATAAATAAATACAAAAAATACTAGTATGACATATTTCTGTGATTAATTGACTGGAAAATGGAATATGAATTTTAACGCTTAGCAAGATAAGCACTTCGCTCATGACTTGAGCCTCACTTAATGACTTCTGACTGCCACCGTAGTAATCTATAGTGTATATTTCTACATGCAATGCAAATAGACAGCTATGTTTGCCTATTAGATATTTCTCTAATAGGAGTTCTGCATGTGACTGGATTTATTGCTCATAAGCCGACCTGCATTTCTCTGCAGGACGATTGAAGACAAGGTCCTGCTCCATCCTGGGTTCTGATCCAGTCTTAAACGGTTTTCATCTTGCGTCAACTCTGAAGATTGCAAATGCAGGCCTCTTTTTAAAAAAAAAAAAATAATAATAATAATAAAAAGTATTTTTTTGTTTTATCTTTTGAATTAAATGGTCTCATTTATAAAAAAGAAAAATGTTTGACTACCACACAGCCTTAGTAGCGTCATTAATCACTGTTGCAAAGTTATTTTCTTGATCACTTTTTATATTCCTTTTGGTTTCTTTCACAGAACAAAGTTCTCTGAGTTCTTGTTGTTTTCACCCCGCTTGTCTGAAAATAAAGCTCAGGCACATAAGACAAGATTTCTTTCCCAGATTTATTCCATATTAGGGAAAAGTTCAAAGTCTCTTTCCAAGCAGCCAGATTTTCTCAAAATCTTGAAGGCCATTCAAAACCCTTCATCACACACAGCCCCGTTTAAATTATTTTATGGTTTCCTTTGAAGTTGATTGTTTTTGAATATGGATGGAACATTTTCTGGAACATTCGACTGCTTCTTTCCTAATTTTCCCTAAAGTATTTGAACCGCAACTGCGTATTACAATAAAAAATTTTTTTTAAAGTTGATAAGTTGAGAAACAACAAATCTGTTTAGGGTCTAAAATAAGTATCTACAAAAAAAAAAAAAGAAAGAAAGTTAGACGTTTCCAACTGGCACAGGACATCTCTCGTATGTTCAGAGTTACTCTCTCAGTCTTTTGAACAGTTTATCGTTCCCAGTAGCAGATGCTGGATTGAACAGTCCTGACATGTTGAAAGCTTGGGATTTTGCTTTAAATCTCTCCATGACTTTCTTTACTAGTTCACTTTTGTTTTCTAATAAAGCCAGCAGGAAGCCATTTTGTTCTACTGTTTTTATTCAGAGGCGTTGGAGTAAAACACAAACATTCAAAACACTTCTTAAGTTTTTTACATGTGAAGGAATATAGCATGCATCACGTTTCCTTTTACTTTATTACTTTGTTTTCGTCTCTTAAGCAGCCACAGAAATATGTCTTTGTGAAGGTGCTGCTAACAAAGTGCCAAAATAGCCAATTTAAAGTTCTGTACTGAGTTGTTTTTCACTTGTGGACACAACACAGGGTCATTTCTGGAGTTTAGGAATCTTTCTATCCCTAAATGGTTCAGTAAACAAAAACCTTCCGACATAAATCAATGCTAAAAGCGATGACGAGTTAATTCTCACCCTGTGCTGTTTGAGCCTAAATAAATCCTTCTACACGGCTACAAGCTCGCCAGTGCGATGAAGGAATCCTCCGAAAAACAAACCGGTAATTAAAACAAGTTGTGTCTGATTGCATCTAATCTCAGTTCAGACTCGGACAGCGTGGCATTTCCTGTGGCCAAAACTAAAATAACACAGACCAAATGAAAGGGCTTGCGGATGATGTTTTATTATTAAAAATAACAATTTCAGCAAAAATGAATGCAATAACAGTAATTGGATTCTTTGATTTCAACATTCGTGCTCAAGCACACTTTCCTACGTCAGTCTGGTTGTTTGTGTGTGTCTGGGAACCAGCAGCAGCATGGAGACCAGATCATTTGAGGATTTTTTAATCATTTTTTTAAACCAAAGTTGTGTTTTGAGACAGTAAAATAACAATCAAACTGTCAGTCCGTAAAAGAAAAAATATATATATATTCATTATATTTATATAAATCAGCAGCAACACACACAAGTAATCTCATATAGGAACATCTTTTCCAATGGATCAACATTCCAGCAGGAAACAAACAATTCATAAAGGGGAATAAAATCTGTGTTTTAACTATTTGCATTGAATACACTATAAATAATGTCTGTTGTTATTTACACAAACAAGAGCACACCTCTCTTGTTGTATGTGCTACGCGTCATGCCACTTCTGTCTGATCAGTGGAAGTGTGTAAAATCCTTTAACTTCATCTCTACTTAGATTTGCTAGAGTCGCCGGAAAGCCCGTCTGAACCGCTGATCCGACGGGCCGCAAAACATCTGAAGCTTTGATTATTCTAGATCGGCAGTCTCTCTTTCAAACCACTCCAGGACCGTGTCGTGGTTCTCCTTGACCCACTGGATGTTGACCTGGGTCTGCTCGATGGCCTGAAGCGTGGCTCTGTAGGCGCCGTTCATCTCTGCGTTGTCCCTGAAGCGAATCAGCTGGAGACACAAATTAAAATTAAATGATTAAAAACACAAAAACGCGGAAGCTAAATCCGACAAAAAGAGCCCTCAACGTCAGTGAAACTACTCATAATCACTGGGAAGTATTGTAATCGTGTGCAAGCATATTTTCCAAAACATCTCAAAAGATTTGTAGAAAGCATAAAAGATGTGCGCATATGATATGACTTTACTGTAACGACCAAATTCCTTTTCCAGACTCTTGTTAGCTAAACATAATACACAAATCTTAAAGATAAAAGTTACTAATTAGATAAATAGCTGGGTGATGTCAAATAATTTATTTTTTTAAAAGTCTTATCAACATAGGACATAAATAAAATTAAAAAAAACAAGGAGGTGATTTGTGTGTGTGTGTTTTAAATAGAAAAATAAATTCACATTTTTAGAAGATTGAAATATAAAACATAGCTACAAAATCATTAAATACTTTGATTTATTAATAAATGAGATTTATCAAAAAGACTTGTGAAAACATTATTAACATATTTAACAAAAGATGGTTGAGTGTTAACCATTGTGTTAACCAGTGCGGAACAAATAGATTAAATAAAAGTTTTAGATCAGACTACACACTGTTTCACAAAAAACTATGGCATAATCATCAATTCTCTGGTGAAAATTAGTGAATAATGCAAAAAGCCGTAGGTAAGTAACTGCTACTTACATGTTAAACACAAAGAAAAATCATTCAAAAGTGCAAACATTCAATAAGCTAAAAAAGCGGAATAATGATAATGAAATATGAGTTCAGATGCTAAAAACTATGAATCACAAATAATTCAGAAGAGAAATGAAGAGTTGTGAGTTATAATATGTTTATATGACCTACTTAGTTTAAAAAAAAAAAAAAACTGAAGATTTTTGTCTTACAAGAGCAAACCGCAGAAAAGCCAAACTTTGCCCAGTAGACTCACATTACCGTCACAGTTTATGTAACACGGTTTTTGGTAAGTGACCTTTGACACATTCAACTGATTAAGTAACATGAGGAAACATCTGGAGAAACACAAATAAACTTGATAACTCATTAAATTCAAGATCAGGCCTCAGGAGTCAACAAAATAAATAAATAATTGGCCAAACTTCGTCTTAAACCGGATTGGTGATGATGGGGCCGATTTGTGCTGGATTAGGTATCAGCGCGTTTCGGGTTACTCACGCAAGCGCAAAAGCAGATAATCAGAATGGAACTCGGTTCGAGGTGTGGCATTTATTCAACATTTGCAGATAAAATGTGAGTAAATTACCTCCTCCAGCTCAAACTGTGTGGAGAACCTTCTGGTCACGCCCATAACCAGAGAAGCAGCATCCCTGGAAAAACAGCAGCAACAGCAATTAAGAAAGAAAGTGAAGAAGCTGAAAAAAAACAGTAAATCAAGCAGAGCAGAGGGTGGAGTATGTTTGCTTTTTAATTTACTTTAGATCACACGGGTCAAACTCAAGGCCAGTGGGCCAAATCCGGCCCGCCGCAGCTTTTTACGTGGCCCTCTAACTTCCAGACTAAACACTTAGTGTGCTTAAATATTATGTTATCAATCAAATCAATGCAGTTTTTATCTGTTTAATGCCAAATTATATCAATCAGTCCCTCCAGTTTCTTGCGAATTATCGCATATCCACGCAAAATCAACGAATCCCCACTCTTCTTTGCACTAATTTGTAATTGGGAGTTTATTGCAGATTTTTCTCAAAAGTTGTGAATAACTTCTTTGCTTGTCCTAAAGAGCTGCCTCAGCCTGACCCGATGTCAGATTACAGTCCACGATCTGTACAGCGAGTAATGAAAAGTCGCATTTACTCTCATAAACAAGCGTAAATATCGCAAATATTTCCAAATTGGTGCCACAAAAACACTCTGATTAAATCACAAACCAATCTTGGAATCCTGGAGGCACTGAAAAGACGTTCAATATTATTTAATTTTAAGATTTCATCGACATCTTAAGTTGTTGAGTGGGGTTTGTCAATACATTCTGGCACAACCGGCCCTTTAAGAACATTCATGATCAAAATGAGTTCGACACTCACTGCTTCAGATAAACAACAACTACTGGTTATTACATAAAATCTTGTATCTTGTGCATATATATATACTTAGATACACAATCTGTTGGCTTCCCGGTTGCAGCGTAAACAGTGGAGACTTTATGGCGAGGAGCAAGTGATAAGCACTGATTAAACTTCAGGACCTTTGTCCTTGACGACGCAGGGCAGGATTTTACTGTAAGCCACTCTATGAAACGCTAATTTTTACGACTTCGCTTTAACAGGGGCGATTAAATTGTCCCGAAGCCTCTGTAAACAACGCCTCCCGAGAACCGTCTTCTTGGCTCAGCTCTTGTCCTGAAGTGGAGCTGAGAACCAAGACAAACATCGACAGAGGAACGCTGGCGGACCAGCCGCTCAGCTAGCTGGTGGTCCTGCGAAACTGTTTGTTTATTTGTAGCTAAAAAAGCAGCGCTGACCGTATATGTTGTTTAATGGCGTTTTCTTTATCAGGGTGGTCAATGCACGGTGTTTACCCCTTACTCTACTTCATTATTAGATTTTTTTTAAAACACAATGGTCATAATGCAAAACATCTGTCGACAAATTTGTAATTCTTAGTAGCGCCAAATATTAATTTTCCCACAGACAACATGCAGGATCCATTGAGCCTCTTAACACAGTGAAACCATTTGCTGTTTCAGAAAGAAAAGTTCCAGTTTTGTCCAAGTCTGATTTCTATTCCTGAACTTTAACTCCCCATAGTTACAGCTGAAAATCACAAATAAGTTACATCACACCGTTTAAAGTCCTCCAAAGAAAATATTTTTAAAAAAGTGACAGAGGACGACAGTGTTGCCCAAAACAACTAGACAATAATCAGTGTTTGTTACGTAAAGGCCAGCTGGAATCTTTGCTGTACGTTTTTGAACGACTGATGTTAGGAATAACATATTTTGATTCAATCCAATAGTTAAATGAGTCCCCTTTAGATGTTAGTTTGAATAACAAAGCTCCTTCCTCCCCATCCTCTGAGAAAATCCCTATTTCAGAGGCACTTCTCACCCAAACATCGACCTACCCCTGACTGACGTAATCCCAGTGGGCTCTCATGAAGTTCCAAGCCAGCGCTTGACCCGCGGCGTTTTGCGCTATGAGGTTAATAGTGGAAGTGACGTCCATCAGCCGTATCTTATCGGGGTCCAAAGTGTACAACAGGTATCTGAAAGATAAGAAAGGTTCTGATTTACTGTCTGCCTCCCAACACCCTGCATGACTGTAACTCACTTCAACACAGGCATGCCTGCAATGAAGGCGTTTTTTTATTTATTTATTTTTATTATTATTGTTATTATTATTATTCTCATCACCTGTTGAGGAGCCAAGTCTTCTTGGTGCAGGACAGAGCTTTTCTGAGCTGGTCTTTCTCTGAGGTGTCAGTGGAGCTCTGAAATTTCTCCCAGGCAAACTCCCACTCCTTCTTCCCACCAGCGGCCACAGCTTGGCAGTAGATTACAGACCGCAAATTGGTATGAATCCTGAATGACAAACAGAGAAATGCCTTAGTGCCCTGATTGAAAACGTATTGTTTATGCAGAACTGTTGACTCGGCCCGTTTCCTGTCACGCGGGACATTCTTGACAACAAGGATGTTGTGAAGAACGCTCTGCCATCTATTCAAACACTTACGGACCCAGCCAGCTCAACGGCTTGAAATGAGGTAGCGTTGGATTGTGGGATATATTTTTTATTTAGACTTTATGTTTCTTTAAATGTATTCAATCTGATCTCAATCGGGTTTTTCAAAAAATTTAACATAACTTCTCTCCTTGTTGTAATTTTAGAAATATCCACACAGCAATCATTGAAACCGCTAACTGAATGTACAATGACTAACATCTACTACACTACTCAGACATGATTTAAACATGGATTGGATTTAAACACATATATTTTCACAATCTCCCTGTTCAGATTACATTAAGTTGCTTTTCTTGCCCCATTTTGCCTTCTATGTCAGTGTTTCAAAAATTATATTTATATTGGTCCGAATGAAAAGAAGATTTTGATGTGCCTCCATCTTTTATTGTGGCCAACGTCGACGTCCTACACCAGATATTCATCCTGAGTTACACATTCTGGCCTGAAATGTTGGAACGTCGCGCAATAACCTGCCCTAAAATCCAACATGGCTGCTGCGCATATAGAAACTGCAGTAATAAACTGCTGAGTTTCTCATCTGAAAGTTGGCGTGTCGTTAAATTAGTCACGCACATTAGTTACTGACCAACACGTGCGACTGACTGAGGTCACTGATTATGCTAATGGGCTTGTCTTACTGATTAGGGATTTGCCTCGTCACTGAGCTTTCAGCAGATCTCACAGATTTTCTGACTGTCAGAAACTTCTTCAGTACACAGAGGAGACAGATAAACATATCTGAACACAGAAAACACACCAGAGTTAGCTCTGCGTTGAGCTTTCTGGAAAAAATAAAGGCTGTCTTTGTATGCTACGTTTCCATACGATGTCAATGAACGTCCCATCACAACACTTCTTTTTTTTCCATGATAAAAAATGGCTGAAAATACATGTACATATTTTTTCTTTATTATTTTATTTCCTCTAAAGTTTACATGTTTATGCTTTATATCTGTCCTCCATAAGCACTTGCAAAGAGAAGTCAAATTTTCTTGCTTGTTCACATAACAATGACCATCGAACTTCTACGGAAGAGGACACTCAATACGCCAACTGTCCCAATTCACATTGTCGGATTGTTTTACATTTTGAGATAATAACTGCATCATTATTGTCTGATAAACAAATATATTTTATGATTTACTCGGATTTAAAAGGGGGTGAGCCTTCAGATAAAATACCAAAACTGCTTCTACATCAAAGATGCCTGAAAATCAGCTGAGAACAGCAAGTATCTTAGATTGAAAATGTAGAAGAGATTGATTTTGGTTTCCCCACGCCCCCTATACATCACACAAACATCACATGCGCTAACAAGCAGTTGTGGGCTGCTACCGACACGCTAACATTACACGCAACTGTGTATCAGCTTCTCCCCACAACTGCTTGAAATGGCCTATAATTACATGCAATTGTGGACTGATACACAACCACATTTTACGCTGGTCTATGCAACACATGCAATGATAGTTAAAGCTGCACCTGTAGACATTTCAGAAAACTGACTGGAGAAAATCCCAACAGCAAAAACAATAAACGTCGGAGTTCCTCCTTAGTTCAATTTTGGCAGACACTTTTACATTTTATGATAAAGTCATTTCTAAAATCCAGAGGGGTGCAGCTTTAGAATAAACCACGACGCTGCGACACCAAAAGATACAGAAAGTGAGCAGACAGCACCTACCTTTTCTAAACCACTGCTGGAGAGAGTGAAGCTACAGAACGCAAGGGATGCTATTACAGTTACTGTCAAACTGTGGCTCTTCAGAAAACAGAGGTGCAGAAGTTATATTTATCTCAAACCATACTTGTTGGTGTTGTTTGAGTCCATCCAGTCAGCAAACTTCCCTGTAGCCATCTCCACACAACCTGGGAGTCCATTGGAGCAGGCCACCTCTATGGCAGTGATCTGGTTGTGCCTTTGAAAGTCACAAAAAAACAACACATTTAAATACTTTTCATTGTCAACTTTAAGTAAACTGCAAATTTCAATAACACTGTTTTTTTTAATTGTTTTATGATTACTTATTTATTCATTTTATTATTTCTAAACGACTAATTCAAGTTTACGTTTGCAACGTGTAACATCAAACCTTTTCTCCTCAGAACTAGTTTGGGTAAAATTGGTAACATTCGTACGAAAATTGTGTCAGAAGGGGAAACCCCCCCGCAAGAATCAAGTATACTTGACTTTACCAAAAGCAGGAAATGAAATCCCTGACCAATATATAATTTGCATGCTTCTGCTGTCAGACGGATGCCAGTGCCCCGTGTGCCAAAGTACTCAGCATAAAACGTCTCTGGCTGTGAACTTTATAGACCTCAAACATGCAAATCTGGTTATGATTAACCTGCAGACAATTCTTCCACTTTAAGCTGTTGGTTTAACAGCTCCAGATTGAGTGCAGTAGATTTTTGCTTACTGTAATGAGTGATCCTCGGGGACAGTCGAGTCGTCTGTTTGGTTTTTGAAGAAGTCATAAAGCTCCTCTACTTGATGTCGAAGATAAAGCTGCAGAGAGAGAAAGAGAGAGATTTCCAGATCATGCTTTTCTCCATCCATCCATTATCTGTTGTCTGGCGCCTATCTCCAGCTACGTTCCGGGCGAGAGGCGGGGGTCACCCTGGACAGGTCGCCAGTCTGTCGCAGGGCAACACAGAAACAAACAGGACAAACAACCATGCACACACACACTCNGACAGTCATGTTTTTGGACTGTGGGAGGAAGCCGGAGAACCCGGAGAGAACCCACGCATGCACAGGGAGAACATGCAAACAATGCGGGAAAAACCCCGGGCCGGGAATCAAACTCAGGACCTTCTTGCTGCAAGGCAACAGTGCTACCAACTGCGCCACCATGCAGCCCTCATCATGCTTTTCTAACATCTGTATATAAAAATTCTAGATCAATTTTAAGTAAACTAGTCAAAATGATGTTATATCCACTGAACATGGCTGTTAGACAAGCCCATATAATAAAACAAGACAATGTTCTACTTGCTTTATTATCTTAAAACAACAGCATTTTATTGGAGCTTGCCTGCATGGGGCCGTACACCTCGGAACGATCAAACATCAGGATGAAGTACTCCAGATTCCTGACGGCTGATTCCCAGGGGAGGTAAGCTGTCTCTTTACGGAGGAAACGGGTCGACTTCAGAGCCAGAGTCACGTCGACCTGCTTTGCTCTGAGAAAAACAGAGGATGGTAGAGACGGTTTGCAGAGACTGCCGAAAAGTGATCCTCATTTCATTAAACAGGAGATTTGTTTTAAATGGAGGCGTTGTTACTCAACCTACAAATCCTCCTTCAAGTCAAATATGTTTGTAAATAAATAACTCAAGACACATTTTTTTTTTTTTTTTTTTTTTTACAAAAATACATCAACAGTTCAAAGCAGGTTACAAAATTATAACCCCCCCACCCCACACACCATTTCGTCATTCGGTGTTGCTTTAAATGAGAAGCACTTCCTTTTTTAACAAACTAGGGTCAAACCGAATCCAATATTTTCCCTTCTGAAATTTAATCCCGGTGTCAATTTTTCCTCTCAATATTTGTGAAAAATGATGTAAAAAATATCAGTACCTAGCCAAGTTGAAGGCGTCGTCAATGAGCTGCGCTCGGTTCATCAGAGGGATTCGCTGCAAACGAGAGAACTCAGTGTTTTAATGAAGCATCCAAATATTAAGACTTCCAAGGGTTTGCTCTGCACTAAAGACAAATATCAAGGTTAACTTATCACATCTACATTAAGGGTAAAAATTGACGTTTGCTCTGGTTGGATATGTTTATTGGGCCGACTGCGTCCCAAAAATCATCTGTGAAAAAATTCCAATAAGAAGCCCAAGAAAAATCCCAGGCACGGTTTGTAATTTAAATGGAAAAATCGGAACTTTTAGGAAAACATGTTAAAAACTTGTTTTCACTGTGTGAGTGTTTTATTCTTACTTTATGTCCCTCTGGCACATTCCAGGAAACCGAGCAGTAATTTCCCCCCTGGTTAAGTTCTTCCACTCATTCATGTATTTATGGATCTTGCCTTGTCCACCAACATGCAGTCGTGTTGAAAACAGGATTTTGTTTATTCTCGTCAACGTTTTTCTTAGGGTTTTCTTTACAGAAATGATGTAAAAAAAAAAATGATGGTCATTTCTTGTCCATCATTTAAATTTTACACACTCCTAAGAAGATACCCTTCTTAAGAGTATCTTCTCTGAAAGTGTGGACCGCAATTAAAGTTAAAAAAAGAGGTTTGCATTAGGGAACTTGGGAAAACATTGTTTATTTTTTCTTACTTTGACTTTCCAAATAAGGACTTTATCCTGGGAGCATAAAAAGAAAATGCTCCAATTAACAAAGTGCTGATAAGACTGTTGATACAAGGGCGAGATTCAGTTCCTGTGGTTTCGTAACACTGAAAGCGCTGGCCGACGGTTTGCTTTATGTGTGTGTGTTGGCTGTGTTGGACATCATCTGGTCAGGATTAACAACAGTTGTTGAAAAAGTTGTGAATGAGGCCTGGACATTTTTGGGGAGTATGTAACTCCCCAGAACAAAATCAGTCTTGTGCCCCACCTTTAAGAAACAAAGTTTTTTTCTTTTTTGTTTTTGTTTTTTTTTGCAGGTGTATAGAAAGTACAGAGATTGAAAACAAATCTTTAGTATTCAGATTCTTTTATAGTTGCTAATAAACTTAATTTTTATTTGTTCACTTGCAGGATTTGATCATCATCACGTCCTCTTAAAGGACAAGCGTGCAGTGTTTTCCTTGTCTGTTAAAACATTTTACTGAGAATAATCTGAAAAGCATTTGGTTCAGCTGCTAACTCACGGATGGGTTTGTTTTCAGCTGCCACAGCAGGCGCTCCCAGTTCTCCAGGTTGTAGTTGACTCTGTAGTATCCAGTGGTGTTGACGTTAACCAGGAACCACTCTCCTTTCTGTGAAATGAATTCCTCCATCCTTTCTGTTCCGAGGAGAACACGATTTTAAACTCAACACAAAACTGAGGATTTTGGAAAAGAACACCAAACAAAGCCAGAACAGTTCTGTTCCCCAGGAAAAATTATAACAATTCAGGCCTCTGGGCACAAAGATAATCCCCCCTACATGCAAACAAAACACCAAACCCAAAGCAGATGTCTTTTTGGTTTATATCTAAGATATAAAGCTAATATTATATCTAAGATTTCTATAATATCTAGAATAAAATAAGCATTTTTTTTTCCTTCTTTGTTCTCATTATCTTTAGCCTCCATGAGATATAAATGTCATGGAGGTTTGATTGTTTAACTCTTTGTCCGTTTGTTCTTTGATCATCTACTTTTTGCATATCAACTTGGAGAACTGATGCACTTAAGTTTTTGTGTCTAATGAATTGAGATATTGCATGGTGCGACTTTCGTGCCGTTTCTGGGACATCCAATCCTGATATCATTGGCAAACCATTTTAAGTCGTTTCCACTTCTGAATGATCTTTCTCACTTTACAACACTGGAATTTAGACTATTTGGTAAAGATCTAACAACTCTTCTCAGATTGATGGAGAGCAACAATTGCTTCGCTAGGGTCACTGGCATTGTGGTAAAACACATTTTAATTCTCTGGAGCAGCAAACGGACAAAGTTCAGACATATTTTGAGGTAATCAAACGAGATTGTGATAAATTAATAACGACTCCTTTAATTAGAAACTCTCTCATAAAGCGTTTAAAAGCATGAATTGTGTACTATTCGAACCCTTAAAGTCAGTTTGTTATATCAATCGATGATAACTCTCAAGAATGGGAGTAAAGTGTCCTTCTTTTTTTTTTTTTTTACTACAACTGAATGTTTGGCATATACTGTAATTTCCAGACTATAAGCCGCGACTTTTGTCACACGCTTTCAACCCTGCATGCGGCTAATTTATGCATTTTTTCTAACGGCCGCCAGGGGGCGCGCAAGCAGAAAAGGTAAGAGTGAGACAGGTGGAATATATGTGTCGAGGAAGACGCACATTTAACGTAACTTCGCGCTTCCCGCATGAATAAAATTAGCATGAACAGACCCTCAT
This sequence comes from Poeciliopsis paucimaculata, assembly GCA_903067055.1. NCBI lineage: Eukaryota > Metazoa > Chordata > Actinopteri > Cyprinodontiformes > Poeciliidae > Poeciliopsis > Poeciliopsis paucimaculata. The sequence continues at coordinate 69,238 of CAEGAD010002540.1, read as the reverse complement.
CGTGGAAAATGCAAGAAGAAATGCATATGACGCAGCTTTCAAGTTAAAAGCAATCGGGCTGGCCGATAAAGAAGGAAACTGAGCTGCTGAAGACGGCTCTCAGTGACTTTCACCGGTATATATTTTTTTTAACCGGCCCTGTTAGTGCTGTGCTACCTTATTGCTGCTGTGTTACTGCCGCGTCACAGGCACTGTTTGGAAAGAAAAGCTAAGGTATAGTATTAAAACTTTGAAAACTCTTTCTATGTTCCGTCTTTCTTTGTAAATATCTCATGTTTCAATGTAGGCACATGCGGCTTATGGACGGATGTGGCTTATGTATGTACAAAATGCTTTTTCCTTTAAAAATGTACTGGGTGCGGCTTATAATCAGGTGCGCTCTATAGTCCGGAAATTTACGGTAATCCAAAAAAAATGCTGTAAAACTTTATGCACGTCTCTTGAGTCTGGATTAATCTGATTGGTTAAAAACAGGCAAAAACAATACTGGTCAATTTTGTTATTTCTGTGTGAGTGTCAGGGGTTTGAACTGTGTGTTCATGCACATTACCTGGTCCTTTCTGCCACAGCATGAACTCTTTCAGCCCAGAGATATTTGTAGTGTATGTGAGGGGAATTTCCCACGTTAGACTAAACAACAAAAAAAACAAATAAATAAATTGTATGTTAAAATAGGTAGGGTTAGTCTTCTAAGTCTTTTGAAGAACAGCAGAACAGAGACAAGCCTGCAGACGGAAAAATAAGATAACAGGTCTGCCACACAGTGATGACACTTTATGCTGCAGCTGCAGGAGGGGGTCGGATAAAAAAAAAAAAAATGAAAACCAGATCACGGTTTGGTAAATCATTCCACTGCCGTTTCAGTTAAAAATAAATAAATAAATACACATTGTCTCAAAACATTCTGCAGGGCCAAAGGTATAGTCAGCTGTAATCAGCAGCAGTGATTTAATGAAGGCCTGACAGGAAGATAAAAAGCAAATTGGCCTGCAGGGAATTACCTTAAAAACTGAATCTGAGTAAGAAATTCAGATTGTAACTTTGCCAAAACTTTTTTTTTTTTTTAACAGAAGGCAAATCTATGATGACAGCCAGTGAGACAAACAACTCAGCTAGCCATGTGCTATTTTATGGAAACAGGCTCGCATGTAATACGTAACTGCTTCTAATGAAACAAGTTTAAAGCTGCTGGAAGTAGGAATTTATGTAATTCCTACACGGAGATTACTTTTTTTTAATTGTCACAATCCAGTGAGATTCAAAGGAACCCCAAGCAGCATTAACCTACAGTAGTACAACAATAAAAAAAATCTTGCCAATTTCCTAATATTGCTCCGTAGCTTTAAGACCATTGGTAAGATTTCATAGCTTTAACATTAACACTAAAAATCACATTAAATTATTAGTTACAAATGATGACATTCAAAATTATGATTAAACCAACAACCATGAAATATATGTAAAATATGCAGCGATCTTTAGAGCTTTACTACTTTCTAAGATTAAATCATTTAACAGTTCTGATTATTGCTGTTCATTTAAACTGGACTGTGGTTTCGCTGTCCTTATGTTTTCCATTAAATGGTAAAGAAACAATTAAAAAAAAAAAGCCCATACCTGGATACAGCAGAGCTGTTGTAGAGGAAGTGCTTCTGGTAGATCTCTCCGCTGCTGGTGTCAATTGTGACGACAGGATAGCCCATTTGATTGGTCCACTTTTCCATAATTTTGGGAACTGTGTACTCGGTTTTTCCATAACGGGCCTGGAAAGATGATCACAAGCCAGTTGTACGTAGCCATATGTTTGAGTTCAGATGTTCATACTTGATGCAATAGCTGTTTGAAAACTACAAGACTTTTTTTTTTTTACATTTTCAATGAAATCCCACAGGTCTTTTGGTTCTACATTTCCTCCTCTGTGCGTTTTGAGGTAATCCTAAAAAGCAGGGAAAAAGGTGATGAGAAACAAGAAAAGTAAACATTGAAACAAAGCACCAGGCTTCTGCAGCTCTCTCTAAATCAGAGTTGGAGTTGAACCTCACTGTTTCTCTGCACAGCATACGTTTACATCTGAAATTGGTAATTTTGAGAAAGCCAGTCCACACGATGCTGACAATATTGGACACCGATATTGGAACAGAATCAAAGAATCCTTAAATCCTCTCTTACACCGCTTGCACAAGCAGAGAATTCAGAACCATTATTTCGACAGTTGGTGATGTCACGACACTCGGTCGACTCGTCAAATTAGAAATCTGCTCTGGTTTCCCATTGGGCTTGGTATGATTCATATGACTATGGTGAACTGGAAATGTCTGAAGACTATTTGTGCTTCGACCAGAGGCTGTCTGGCTTTAACTCCAAATAGACAAAGTTATGATGAAGGGATCAGAGACCACCTTTGAGTCCCAGAGAATATGTGCAAGGCTCTGACTCATCTGAGCCAGACGTCTGCAACCTGTGGCTTTTTAAACTTCCACAGCATGGGATAAAAACAAAGAAGAACATATGTTTTTAAATATAATTTAAGAAAAGAGCTTTCAGAGGTTTCTCTGTGTTTTTGCAGAATAATTTAATTGAATTTTCAACAAAATGACACCAAGAGTACCAGTACTAAATTAATTCAATCTATTCTTCTTGACATTAGGTTGGAAACTGCGCTCTCATTTTACATCAACTTCCACAAATGTCAACATGCCATAGAAATAAATGTATTGTTTTTGCTCTTTATTTCGAAACCCAAAAATAGAAATAAAACGGTGGATGTCTAAAAATGAAGAAAATTCCTCTTGTAGATATTTAGCAACAATTGTGAGTTATCCTTTTTCTACAGCTTCTTTAACATCAATTACATGAGTATTATCTAACAGGATTGTAGCATCATTATCATGGTTTATATCAGTGCCTTACTCTGATGCCGTCGTCAAAAACTTTTTCTCCCACATAGTTGGCCAGCATTCTCAGCACCATGGCCCCCTGCAGAGTACATGAAACCAGAGCTTGTTGTAAACACAACAGAAGCTTTCAGAGGACAAAACAAGAGAAATCTAATAGAGACCTAATATTTCCTAGAAATATTAGCAAGGTGACATTTGGCCCCCAGCAAAAAGGAAAAAGACAAATTAGCATTAAAGACAAATTAAACAGACATTTTCCCAAAACAAAAACCACCACCAGATTATCAAACTCATCAAATTTGCACCAGCGATTTGGGTTCAGGGCCAATTCACGGTCCTACAAAGTAAGACGCGAAACCAATTGGATCCAAAGAAAACCTTTTCTCTTTTGCCATCTTGGCTGCTGAACATTGTCTTTGTTGTGCATGTTTTTAATATTTTTGGATTTGCTGATGCTTTAAAAAACATAAAACATAAAACTAAAGCTTTTCATCCCTGTGAGATAAATCCATCCGGTTAGTCATGGACGCTGGTTAGAGGCACAAGCAAACACCAGAGCTTTAAAAGGTGTGATTTTAAAGCTGCCTAAAACGTTACATCACACCTTTCTGGTGGGTTAAAGTATTTAACAGGAGGGTGACGATGCCCCTGGAGTTTTCCCTGTGTTTAGAGATAGCAGCACTTCTCCTCCCCCACCTGTTGCTAAGCCCTGCAGGTCGGCGAACTGAAGAAAGACTACCACGACTTCATCTTTATTAGAAGAAATGTAACTTTGTCTGTTTATAAACATTTCTGGTTACAAAAGACATGGACAAAATTGTTTCTTTATATCTTTTATATCTTTATATCTTTTGCTTGAAGCTACACTGACTAAATACAGCTTTGCTAAAAAAAACAAAACAACAAAAAAAAACATTTCAGGGTTTTTTTTAATGTGTTTCAGCAAAATAAACAACTCTCATTTAGTTCCCAACCTAGAGAAACACTTCAAATGCAAATGTACATTTAAAACAAAATGATGTTTCTAAAAGCTCAACCAAAAAAACTAACGCGTGTGGTACTTTACCTTGCTGTAGCTTATAGCGTCGAACATCCCGAGGATCTCACCAGTTGTCTGGACATCATCCGGTGGAGCGCTGAGAGGATGGGACGTCAACAGAGCATCCTCCTCAAACGCTGCATGAAGGTCATCCATAATTAATTTCTCTTTCTGTAAGAAAATAAAATAAAAGGGACAAAAAGGTTGTTTAGTGACACCTGAAAAATGCACAAGTTGGAAGTAGATTTCTGAGGCAAAAGTTTGCTGATGTAATTGGTCAAAATGTGGCTTTATTTTGACATACAACGTAGATCTAATCCTACCCTGTATCATTAAAGATATACATTCTTCATTTTAGCGGTCTTTAAAAATTAAAGGAGATATGAGTCAAGAATGCAGATTAAAAAAGATATGTATGTCTACTTAGGTCCTATAGTGTCAAAAAATAGAAATGATACATATCTTTACCCCACCTGTGATTTATTATGTGTATTTTAAAGGCTTCAGGGGAGAATATGAAAGAGTTAGCCAACTTTTAAAGCTTTAAAAATGTTTGAAGTGCTGACCCAACTAAAGGTCAAATACTTTGACTTCTTATCAGTCAGTCAGTCAGAGATGAAGAAGCCTCTCAGCTCTTTCATTTGGATGAAAGAGCTGAGAAATGATATCTGCGTCAAACCAAAGATTGTCAGATTACGTGTCTGGGGTGATGATAAAAGCATAAGAGCATGCAGGTCTGGTGAGGACTGAAGTAGTTCAGTAAAAAACTCCTAACACTGGTTGCTTTTGGGAGCAACTAGCAGCGGATGAGGGGACGCCCAACCTGAACTTACTATTTGAAACGACGGCTCAGCATGGTCCACTGCGAGGTAGGACATGTAGGTGGCGAACCCTTCGTTCAGCCAAACCTCATTCCACCATTTCATCGTCACTTGATTTCCAAACCACTGTTGACGAAGCAAAAATTCAGCAATCAAATCTACTGCAAAACTCTGCTTTACCTACAGAAGATGCCACTTGTCATGGCAGTAAAAACGTCCATGAGGTACTCAACATTTTTTAATGTATGTGAGTCACAAAATTGTTTTCTCCCTTACCTGGTGTGCCAACTCATGAGCAATGATAGTGGTGATTACTTCCTTGTGCAGCCATGAGGACACTCCTTCCTCATAGAGCAAAGCTCCTTCCTGGTACGTGATGAGTCCCCAGTTTTCCATTGCTAACGGCTCCAAGTCCGGCAGAGCAACTTGATCTAAAGGAGACATACAAATACGGGCAAATTAGAAGCTACACAACCTGCATGATTCTGCTTTGACGGATTGTTAAGTTATGTAATGGTCTTCATTGTGGTTTTAGAAAGAGTGGTCAAAGATAATGACCATATATATATTTAAATACACACACACACACATATATATATATATATATATGTGTGTGTGTGTGTGTGTGTGGGTGTGTGTGTGTGTGTGTATTTATTGTTGTCAATCAAAGAAATGAAACAAAATTGTCACATTTTGCCTGAGTCTGTCAATCAAGCTTTAAAATTGGGTGCTGTAGTTTTACCGAGCTTCTCCATTCCATACTGCAGCTCAAAATGCCCTTCGTAGAACTCGAGGATCTTCGCAGTTATTCTGGCGGCGTAATGCGTGTGTCCGGCTGCAATGGCTTCAGGACGGGCGTAGGTCTGCATGAACAAAACACAGAAATGTTATCAGAAACAAGATTGTACAAAGTAAACCAGGTACAACATCATGACCACAGATCTTATGCCGGGTTGGACCAAAACAGCCCTGAAAGATCACAACTCTGTCGCCAGTTCTTAGTGCCATCAATTTTAACAACAATACAGATAACTGCAAACTGAACATGTAGCTTTATGTTATTAAAGCTAAAGTTTAATCAGTAATACTTCATTACTGAACTTACTCATGTTTATGATGGTGTCGTGACATTCTTATTCACAACCCGTTAAATAAAGTGCCACCAATTATTATTTGACTATTAATTTATAGACCAAATTCTGAACAACAAGCTATTTCTTAGACTTACAAGTTCACACTTACTTCAATTTCCACACGATTTTCTGGGGAATCCGTGGCCTTGAACTCTGAGATTGTGAGGGCAAGTAAATAACTTGACATCTTTGGCGTAGGAGGAAACTTTGTGTATTTCCAATCGTCATCGATAATAGCGGTGCCTGCGAAAACACAGTGGTACACAATAGCATGAGTCAGTGCATTAGGTCTAAGAATTAGGATTTCTTCTTTGTTCATTGTACTTCTTTGCTTACTTTGTGGTTTTGTATTTGACAAAACGTTTGTACCCCGTCTATGGATTACTGTCAGCTCAAAAACGGCCTTCATGTGAGGCTCGTCGAAACACGGAAACAATCTCCTCGCACTCGTTGGCTCTAAATTTGTGGCTACAAGGAATCTATGAAAAAGACATTGTAGTAAAATCAAAACAAACAGGAATGCCTTAAACACTTTAAAAACACAATATTTAAAATGTCAAACATGGGGAAATTTATTTACTATCTCATAAAGTCTAGAAACCAAATCAGACCAAACAGTGCGAGACTGTGTTACCACTATTTACTATAAGAAAACAAAGACAGTTTGTCCTTGAACTTGGAAAAACTATAATGGAGGTCCAGAATATTAACTTTTTTTATTTAAAAAAAAAAAATCTTTCCACTGATCAAATTTCTTTTGGAGTGTCAAACAAGTTTAAGATCTTTTACATTTTAAATATCTCAGTCTCTTTTCTTAATAGTATAAAAGCCTAATAGCCCACATGGAAATATATTTCCTTAGAATGAAACTGGATTATTCTTTTATATTGAAGTATTTTTTTTTTTAAATATGTTGTTTCTCCAAATAGAAAAGCATTTCCTTGTTCCATACATCATCTTTGTATTTCCTCTGTAACAGCTAAGCTTAAAAGAGCATTATTGTTTTTTGTTTGTTTGTTTTAAATCACTTACCTTTCCTGTATTGTGTCATTTACAGCGTCAAGGTTGGTTTCTGTATATTTGCTCACATACATTGCTTGAAGATACTCAGATATTTCTCCCTCAAAATACAGAGACAAACTGTAATTCCCATCTGTCTTTAGGTTTTCCTCCAGCTCGATCTCCAAGAAGTCGCTGTCGTCCTCGTGGAATTGGTGCGAGATGACTTCCAATGGGCCGTTCTCGTCGTGGTCTGTCACCAGCAGAGACGTCACGTTCAGCTCGAAGCTGTGGAGGAAGATGTGCTTCGTTGGCTGGTGACAGCGGAAGAACACGGTCGAGCTCCCGTTGAAGAACAGCGTCTGGTTCGGGGTCGTGACGTTCACCTCCTCCACGATCCTGCTGTAGAAGTGAGGGTGGAGGAGGATCTCGTATCGTTCGGGAATCAGGGACCTCGGCAGCCGCATGACAGGCGGTGGGGGCAGAGTGGTCGTCGGTTCGGTTGGAGGTTCTGTCATGGTTAGGTTGGTAGCCTGTATCTCGAAAAGGATCATCATGGAGATCATCCCACCGATGGCAGAAACCGTCAGGACAACAAAGGCGACGGCCAAACCTTTGGATAGAGCGGATTTTCGTGGCATTGTGGCAGCTTCCTTTGGCCACCCCTGAGGCGTCGCAGCTGAAGCTGAATCTCTGAGCGTGTCTACCTGTGAACTAAACCAACTTATCTGAAGGCATCCACCTTATTTCTCCCTCATAAACAGGGCTTGGCCTTAAAATTATAGGTCTGTGCTTGGATTAAGCATTAACCTGGGCACTGCCAAAGGAGCAAAGAGTAAGTGTTGGAGTGTGAAGAGGGCGATGTTCATTGTAGATAGTCAGGCAGTGCTCTCTCTCACACATCTGGAGGCGGTTACTTGGTTCTTACCACTAATGCAAGGGTTAGGTAAACCTCAGGGCAGGCTGCAGTTTCCAAACCACCGCACTTTCCTTGCTTCCCCTATTTAAAAACACAGCACAAACTGTAAAAACAAATATCACCAAGTGCCTGTCGTGACACGAAAGAAAATGAGCGTCTTCTGATTGTAGCCGGAGTCCAGGTGTTCAGTCTGCCACCATCCCCTCCCCAAAGGGTTCCCATCCACAGGTGAGCAGGACCTCGCTGCAGAGGTTTCCAGAGACATGCATCCGTAAGAGAAGCTCCGTGAGATCGACAAACTCACAGCGAACAAGACGCAAAAGAGGAGAGGATGTCTGAGGGGGCTGGATGAAAGAGGTGGAGTACAGCAGGAAAAAAAAAAGAAAGAAAAAAAAAAAAGAGGACTGGCTGCAAAGGCTCGTCCTGAGGGAGGCTCGACCACCATCACCTCTGTGCTCAAATTTCTCACGAGGGGTTACAAATCAGCAAACAAATATAGGAAGAGGTGGCTGTTTGTGAAAAGACCAGATGTTCCCGTTTCAGACAAAAAGTTGTAGAGACACACACAGCATGACACGCACAGTTCCAGTGAACCACCTTCGACAGTGTTTCAGTTTTTTTCTGATTTAGATATCAGAGTGATGTGAAAAAGGTTTGGCCGCCTTACAGGTAGGTGTCTCCTGTTTTACATTTATTGTCACACATACATATCTGGTGTTCCGTGAAAAAACACTTAACTCCTACACCTGATGATACTCCTACTTTGGCAGGAACAACTCCCATCGAGCATTTGAAATAAATCTTTTACACTCAAGTGAAGGGATTCGGTCCACTCTTCCTTCAAGTGATCATAATTCAGCCGGAATGGAAGCTTTGAAAAGATAATTTAAGGTCTCGCTATGGAAGCTCAATCAGATGACCAGGCTCTCTCCTTAACCTTCATTTTGTTTATGACCATTTGCTGGGCTGCCTTGGATCATCGTCCTAGAACCTAAGTGAAGTTGAGCGTGTGGTTGCCGATTGGTCTCTATAATTCTCCACTGGGATTTTCTGGTAGAGCAGAAATGATAGACCATCACATGACCACCATCATGGTTTACTGTCAACATGGTGTTCTTTTTGCCAGATGTAACGGGACGCGCACTTTTTTTTTTTTTTTTTTTTATCAGTCCACAAAATATTTTCCCAGAAGTCTTAGGACCTTTGGTTTGTTTTGGTTTAGCAGACCATTTTAGCTTAGTTTCTTTCTTACTGTTAAAGGCAGCGACCTTAACCGACGTAATGAGGCCTGCAGTGCTTCTGGGATGTTTGTGGCCTGCCAGATGAGCAGCCGTTGCACTTTTAAGAGTCATTTTGGTAGACCAGCCACATCTGGGACGGTTCACCACTGTCCTACGTTTTCCGCATTTGTGGATTACGGCTCTTGCCGTAGAGATCCCCGGAGTCCCAAAGTATTAGAAATGACTTTGAATGTTTTTATGGAGAGTTTTTAGCCTACTTGTGAGACATGTGCTGTCTCACAAGTTTCTGAATTCTATACATGTGGTGGTACTCTGGTCTGGGGTAGGTGGGGAAATTGAACTAATGTTTCCAAAAATTATGGTGACTCTTGGTTCATGACTTACCAAGGTGGCAGTCAACTTTTCTATATTTTACAAAAGGCCAGTTGGTTTTGATAGTTATTTTTCTCTTAATAAATGAGATAATACATTAAGAATGCATTTTGTATTTACTCTCTCTTTGAAAGAAAAACAGTAAAAAAAAAAAAAAAAGAAAGAAATAAATTGGCCCATCGAGAGACAGCAGAACATTTCCACAGTTTTCGAGAACACTTTGGGGTTTCCTACATTTATTCCTGGAGTTGTTGCAGTAGCACAAATAAAAAATTTAAAAAAAACAACGAAAAAACCCTGAAAGGCCAGTCTTTTTATTCTTAAAAACAAGTGGACCAGATTTTACAACATCTGTGCAAATGTCAGCGCCTCCTGCTCGTGCGAAGGACAAATTCATTCTCAGAAACGGAAAAAGGCTCGTCAGTCATATCATTCTGCAAATTTGAAGTGACACTGGTGTGCTTAGCTGGGGGAAAAAACCTGAGCACAACAGAGCAAAAAATGAAAAATGTCAAGCTGCTCTCACACATTAAATACCCCAAAGCCCACTGTGTTACACAATGCAGCAGTAAACAGAAATCTTCACGACCAAATCTTTGAAAATGGGGACACCTGCTGGCCTGGAGGAAAACTGCGGATTAAACTGACCGGATTCCTCTGCGAAGAGTCACGGAAAGCTGGAATGTGATGCGTCGCCCTCTTCTTGAATAAAACTTTCCACGAAGGCGACAGAAATGTGCAAAATGTCTGCAAAATCAAGAGCTGCGGGAGTTCTTCACTCAAACACCACCAAAACAAAGACTTCAAAAAACCCTGCCGGGTCCCTTTGCTGGAGGAGGAACGGCACAAACAAAACAAACTGTAAAGGAGCTCCAGCGATTTTGAACAACGTGGTCCAGCACCGGAATTAAGTCTCATTTTGCGTTCCTGGCCGGCTGCGATTGGAATTACTCCGGCTTAACAGCAAAAAGTTTAAAGTATTCAGCAGCAGAGTCAGGGAGCAAAGACACACAAACCGTTTCCAGCTCATTTTCAGACTGGAGCTGCTCTGCGGCTTTAGTTAAAAAGCCCATTTCAACAGATCTTAGAGCAATTTTCAGTCCTAAATATTGACTGCATGTTTAACTTTAACCTCATCTTTTTTATGCAAACTTCTCTAACGCTTCTCCGTCACTTATCTGAAGATACATATAACCGTTTTTCAGTTACACAATCAAACAAACATTCATTTTGTAGCACAGGGCATGTCACGTTTCAAAGTTTAGCTGGCTTAGTCTGGAGAAACTGGTAGAAGAAAGGCAAAATATTTTGGAGAATTGTAAGACACTGTATATTTTTTTTAAGAAAAAGGAGCAAAACGTTTTTAATTAAAAGAAGAAAAAAAAAAACTTTTTTGTAACATTAAAATTCATTTGCTTTTCTCCCTGAAATATTACAAGGTCATTCTAATTGGGATGAGTTCTGATCTACACTAAATACAATTTGATAAAGCACAATTTGTGCTTCATCAAGCACATAAATACATTTCTTTATTTTAAATGTAAACATTAAAAGTGGAAATTTTGGGGGGGAATCTGAACCTGACCTTGAAGAATCGACAGGACAAATGAACAAAGCAGCAGCAGCTGTTTTTAGTTCAAGGTAGTGAATCTATTAGAACGTTCTTAAAATAATCAAAATCAACATAATAGCGTAGGACGTAACGGGCGCTTACCTGCCGTTTGTTTCATATCGCCATGGCAACCCAGGCTCGTTGCTGTTTCTGCTCGTCTAAACAAGTGTCATCCTATGTTCAGGGTATGTCAAATGTTTGTAACATGTTTCCTAGAGTGTTTATGAGTTTGTTGAGTTTAATTAATTTGCTTCAAACACATAACAGTGCTCCTGAAGCAGGACTGAAAGTAAAATAAGGCAAACAGAAAACAGCGCAGGGGCTCCCTCATTCTGCAACTGCTTTTCACGAGCAAAGACAGTAATGTGAATAGATGTAAAGTTAGGCTTTTGGGGTATGATACTGTGAAAAAGAGCAGAGTATTATATTATGGTTACCAAACTTTACGCTTGTAAATGTATTGTATTGTTTTATATACTTTTCAAGGTGGTTTGTGTTTCTATGGTGGAATATAAAACAACGCGATTAAAGCATGGATATCTGAGACCAGTGCGGTTACAAAGGACGCCCTCTAAATATAGATACGTATAAAAGTCACCCTTAATTTAAAAACAGTTGATTTGTTTTATATTAATGGAATAAAATGTCCATGCTCAGTTTTCTTTTTTTTCAAGCTTCCTTAAGACTTAAAAATTGGGACTGAGATGTCAAACTTTTTTTGACTGAAAAACATTTGTTCTAAAATTTTGATTTCCTCCCCCCCCCCTTAATTTCTGACTGTAATCCTACGGAAACACCATCAAAGCAGTGGAGATTACAACCCAAATGACTAAGAAAGCCATATTATTACTGATGATTATCATTTTTTACCACATGGTAAAAATATGGTAAACTGAATTCAAAGTTAATGCATGAAAGCATAAAATTTCATCTTGGATGAAAAGAAAAATCCTAAAAATATTTTGCCTTTATTCTTCACTGTTCTTTTCCTTGACAACAAAAGGTTTAGAAAGTTTCCAGCTAAATAATGGCGACTTTATTCTCCATTCAGTCCTGATCCAGATACTTGTGGCTCTGCTCGTTTCCTAACCAGTGCAGCAGCAGAGCCCGATCAGAAAGAAGCACCGCTGCTTTTTGCAGATTATCGAACAAATGACTACAAAATCATTTGTAATCATCCTACGTGTGTTTTTACACAAAGAGCAGATTCCAGTTTAGGAACTGGGAGCATCCTGCAGTCACGTCCTATTTTACATCTGCGGCAACACACAACTTCTGTGTCTTCTTGCAGAATCAGTTTGTTGGAATAAGAGCAACAATGTGTGGAGTAAAAGCAGCGTTTTGCTTTGGCTGGAATTTACAATACACAGACGGATCTTCGGTCTCGGTCAGCTGACTACCACAGCCAGCTGTCTAGATGCTGCACACAGTAGCAGGACTGTTCCAGGATGGCGGTCAGCTCCCCGTAGCTCTTCTCTCTCCACGTAGGAAGGAGCCTCTCATTGTTCAGGGCCTGAAGCTTTGGCGTCCCCTGCTGGAGGACATGGTACAGACAAGGCCACCTGCTCTGGATCCGGAGCCGTGTCCTACGATCCAGCGTGATGCCTCGCACTATCTTCTTGGCTCGGAGTTCTCTCAGAGCCGGCAGCTTCAGGCAGGAGAAAACCAAACCGCGGCTGGGCGAGACGTCCAGGAACTCCAGAGACTCCGATTCCAACGTGTACGAGATCCCCAGGTTCCTCAGCGGCACCAGGATGTGCAGAGTCAGCGACTTTAGGTTGGGCAGGGATTTGGTGAGCGTCTGGAGCGTGGAGGGCGTCACTAGTTTGAAGACCCAGAAGTACTTGAGCTCGAGGGTTCGTAGCTGCTGGAACCGGGTGAGCAGGGACACGGACAGGTCCGACCAGTCGAAATGTAAACGCATCTTGGAGATTCGCGGGCAGCTGTGGGTGAGTTTGCCGAGCAGCTCCTGAAAGCTGGTCACCTGCAAAACCAAAGAAAAGAAGAAAGTTCCTGCTATAAGCTCAGACTGCTGGAGAACATAGCAGCCACTGTTTACCAGGTGCCATTTTCTCCTGCTCCTCTCCATCTATCTATTATTCGATGCCATCATCTTTCTAGCCTCTCCTGGTTCTTTCGATAGAAGGTACACCCAGTGTAGTGACTTTATGTTCAGCTGTGTCTGTATCTTTGTCCCAGTGACGGCGGTATTGCCGTTACTAGGCGGGTTTTGGTTCCTTTTGGTTCCATAAAACTGTTCCTTTTATGAAGACAGTACCCCTGGTCCACTGCTCCTAAGTTTAATTATGCCTTTTTTCTTTGATGGATCACCTAAGGCTGGACGATATGGCTGAAAAAACGTATAATAATATAAGCATTCCTCATCAATCAATATCAATAATTGGGGATATTGATAATGATTTATTAGTTTTTTGATTTGAATGTCTGAAATACTGCCAAACTGGTGCAAAAATCCTTCACGTTTTGTCTAGTTTTCACTTCAAGTTGAAAACTGGCACGGAGGTGAAACCTGAAGCTGCTGCTGCTGCACAAGTTACTCAACAAGTTGTTGTTGGGTAACTGAAGAGTGAGTGAGTCGTTGCCACCGATCTTGCTTAGCTAGCTGCAAGAGGCTGAGCAGATAAAATATTTTCTCTACCTACATCTCCCAGAATGCTGTGCGGTTCTAGATCGGAATTTGGCGAATATTCTGCATAATGAATATTGACTATTCTATCAGATGTATTATCTATCGATATTGATCACGTGTCTATCATAATAACGTTCACTCTCCTTGTTCCACTTTAGCTGTGTTGTCTTTTTAGAGCTGTATCTGCCATACAAAGTACGTCCATCCTGCCCATAACCACTCAAGAATAATACTGTTAATTACCTGGTCCATCTTGGTTATGCTGTCCTGGTGTGAACTGGAGCTGGAGTGCACTCTTAGGTCCAGTGGCTCAAAGAGGGTAAACGTCCAGTTGAGGTCCAGATGGCTCAGGTCTCTGCAGTGGACGTTATCCAGCAGGTGACTCAGCAGTTCGCTCCACTTGTTGCAGCGGTCTCCCAGGTCGAAGCTGGCCTTTAGCGTGAGCAGGCTGGCCCGCCGGGAGATCAGGTGGTGGGTGTAGTGGTGGACCCAGGCCTTCCATCGCTCAAACTCCCGGTTGGAAACAAGCAGCCCCTCCTGACCTAGATGGAAGGCGCCGCGCCGGGAGTAGTCTGCAACCCGCCACAGTTTCCACGACCGGACCAGGCAACTCCAGCTCAGGCAAACCAGCGCGCAGCTGCATTTGTCCACCTCGTTCAGGAAGGACAAGACGTGCAGCTGGCACTCCACTGGCAGCGAGTTAAAGGGGAAGAAGTCGTCCATGGCTTTCCGCCTGCTGCTTACTGGGACGAGAAGTTTTTTCTGTGGCGACATTTTCGACGGATAATTAAAGGCTGGTGGAGGTCAGAATCTCCACCAGAAGGTCCTGTGTCCTGGCTATGCCATGAATACTCCTGCCCTGAAAGACGATAAAGACAGGAGAGTTTATTTTAACCACGTTGTAGGAGTGGCAAATTTTTCAGCTTCTGATTCCTAGAAAAACATATGGTGAAATTTGGGACCCTGACCATGTCTAAAGTAAACACTACAAATAAGCATTTTAATCAAGAGCATAATGACAACATGAAACGGAAAGCAAATGCATAGTAATAAAGCCATTTTTTTGTTTGTTTCTTTGATTAGAAAGAAACAAAATATACTTACGTCTGAAAAGAGGATCTCAGATCAATAAAACAACATGTTCTCCCTTTTCACAATCCCACCAAGGCTGTGTGTATCCCTGCACCTTTTCCTTCCACTGAATGTTTCAACAATATGGTTGTTCACAACACACGATCAGTCAGCTTCTTTAGCTGTAAACTTTTGTGGCCCACAATCCCTGTGGATGGTGTGATTTACTGTGGGTGGGAACACTGCCACATCTCTAATGATTTTCTAAGGCACACATAAAGTAGCAATTCTGTTTAAACTAATTTCTTTGCAGGTCGTATGCAGTAGTCAGACACATTTTGACTTTTCATAAGCTGTAAGCCATAATTCTTGATACTACAAGAAATACATGTGTGAAATACATTACTGTGGAAAACGAATCTATTTGAGTTTTACTTTAAGGACACAATTGCTCAAATAAAATTGTTGGAATTGTATTCTACTTTACTCAGATGCACACATATTTTAATTGTGCTGTTGTAAGATTTTAACATAATTGTTATTGTTTTTTTTTCTTTCCTATTCTTTTGGCAGTGGAGAGGGGATTTACCGTGGTTCGGATTTACAGCTGGCAGTGAAAGTCCTAAAGAGAAAAAACTGTTACTAGATTTACACCAGTTTTGTTCCACGCTTTGCAGCGTTTCTGGAGAGACATACATTATTTAACTTTTTTTTTTTTTTTTTTGTTAACGTCTGCATTCATTAGACTTGATGTTGCTTTTCCACACAAAGTTATACAAATGTTTCACAGGCATGCCCTGACATTCTGGCTCATGTGGCTGTTCACTCGGTCTCTGATGTCATAAATACCCAACCAAACACCTACAATATTCTGAAGCTCCAAAGAGCAAAAACCTTTTCCTAAATTGGCAGGCAAGCCAAAAATAAATGGATTTAAAGTTGGGCAACATGAAATGCCGAAACAAATTTTCTCTGTGCAGTGTTCGGAAAAGCTAAGCCTCTTATATCTGTGGCTTATCCCTCTATGTTTCACTGGTCATACAAAGCAGGACTGGTTTCATGTTTAAAGAACTGTCCTTCTTACACGAGGCAAGTAAAGAGATTTACAGATTGCTTGATAAGCTTCTTGGGATATTACAGCAGACCACTTCCACTTAAAAGTCGGAATACTTCAAAATGGACATTTATAACCTTGAAAGTAATTCAGCAAATGTCCAGGTAAGAAGGGCCTGGAGGCTGTAAAGTGTTGGGCATAAAGCAGAATTCATTCTTCCTACACATTTTTATTTATTTATTTTTACATTTTCTAACTTCATACTATTGTTGTTGTTTTTTCTCTGGGAATTTCTTATTGATGTCTACCTTAAAATATTTGCTGTAAAATACATGCATACTTCAGTTGATATTTACACTTCAAAGGCTACAAATATTAATATGGAAGTGCCATAATAGCTGCCACGATGTAAGCTCGGCCCTCACAAGCTGGACTTGTTTACGTTCCCGACATGAATGTCATTTAAAACCGCATTTAGCATCCACGCCATCCCATATCAAACAGTTGGATTACAGCTTAGCTTACTGGAGCATGAAGGCTAGTCATCTCAGCTCCGTTATTCACATCCTCGCCTTCTAGTTTCTGTAAGAACACCTGGTGCACTCTGATAAAGTTTAAGCGTTTTGCACAATAAAAAGGCTACATGCAGATTGTTATGGATGCATACTGCACAAACAGTAGCTTTAAATAAATGCGTTACCTTCAGCTGGAAGAGGAGAGGCTCCGAGATACACTCGGTTTTAAAGCTAGCATGCTAGCAGACAAAGACTTTCAAATTCTACATAAATAAATAACTAAAGTCGAGGTTTTATAGCATTAACTGCATACCCGAGTGAGTAAGTAACTGTTAAGACACCAATAAAAACAATACGAAAAATAAAACATGTTTTAAAAAAGTATGAATAACTAGGCCGGCTAGTTAGCTCCAGAGCAGCTGAGTTCTGTTGTTGTTGTTGTAGATGAAGGCGTCATCAACACGTTCTGTCAAAGGAACGCCGGTGCGAATGTTTTAGACACCGGAGCTGCACGGAGGGCCGGAGCTTAGGAAGAAAACTAAATAAATAAATAAATTCTAAATGTCGAGCTTTACACAATTTGCAGAGAAACCAAACTCCGAAACTAAAATGTTCTTTAATAGAAAACATTAAATATAAAGAAGACGTACGAAGCTGACTAAATGAAAAAAGATAATTTGAGAACTAAAACCGCGGGCTCCCCCTGGTGGAGAAAAGAAGTTCGCGATTAACGCTTTTGTGTTGGTCTCTGTGTTGGTGGTTTGTAAAGTTTTCTTTTTGACTTTCGAATCAAGCCCACTTTTAAAAAAATTCAAGTGCATTTAAAATAAGCGGTAATGGAAAAAGTTAGTTTATGACAATTTATTATGGTTTTTAGTGTACTATAATCAGTTTTCTGTTCAGTTTAATAGCCAATATGGAAAAAAAAAATCTACTATACATCTACCCATCCATCCATCCATCCATCCATTATCGTACATCCTTATCCCTAGTCAGGATGGGAGAGGTGCTGCTGGTGCCTAATATTTCAACCTGTATCCATCCATTAAAAAATGAAGAAAAGATTATGAATCATTGAAATCCTAAAATTAAAACTCGCGCTACCTTGATGGGTGTTAACATCTGACGGAAAATGTATGTTTGTGACAAACTCTTAAAAAGGTGCCCTGCTTTTCTTTCTTTCTGTATCTTGACAGCTGGTAAACGGAGGTAACGCTTTACGTCTAAAAAATGTTGGCAAAACTAAAATGTAGCAGTTGAGCTCTTAAAGTTGTAAGCCAACAAACAAACTTCCATATAGTTTAAATTTGCAAATGTGCACAGAATGCATACTGTTGACGGAAAATCATGTTGTGGTTTTCTGCTTCCCTGTGTTGCATGAATCATGAATATTACACTACCGCATGGTTTTGATGATGCTGGAGGATTTTTGTTGGGGGGCATTTCGTGCTACGTGAGAAACGAGACAGAAATGTGACACGTGTTTGTGTTGCATTCAGAGGCTCGTTGAAAATGTCAGAGAGTGCGTTATTATTTTTTTCTTTTCTTGTTTTGGTATCTGAATTATTCGAAATATTTCATATTGTATGAGAAATTAAGAAATATGAATAAGAAATACAATTACATTTTGTTTAAAAAAATGTTAAATTAAAGTTACATTAATGAAATGAATGAAGGTTGTTGGCTGGCTCTGGCTGTTACATTTTTAGATATGCTTTGAATGGCCTAGTTTACAAACTTTGCCATTTATGTTTCCTTTCAGTGGCAAATTTGGTCGTTCACGGAAAGTCTATTAGAAATGTCTTCTAAAAGTGTTTAGTGAATAGTCTCGGCCTTTGTCATCTACCCCTAAGAAGTTTACTGATAAATTAGATAAACCACCTCACTGAAGATATTTTTTTTTTCAAAATATGCACATAGTTATTTTTATAATTATAATTTTTGATTTTTATTAATTATCAAGTGTTTGAAAGACCGTGTAAAGCATTTTGAGTGCCACTGTGAACCTGGAGAGATGCTAAACGTTTGGTATAAGGCAAAAATACATCAAAACAAAATTGTTTACTTTTTTTCATCAAGTGATTTTTGTGTGATTTTATCGTCTTATCGTTATTTTTTAAAGCAGGAAATCGAAGGGACCGTTCCACTGTTTTTTTTCCTACATTTTCCCACACTCTTTGAACGCATCGCAAGATTTGTTGTGGTTCTGATCGAACCAATCAGAGAGCAGAACGGGCGGCTCCTTTTCCTCCCTCCGCGTGCCGCCCATTTCTCTGATAGTCTGCGCATCCCTCATCCTCGTTTCAGTCTCTGCTGTTTCAGGCTCAGCCTCGTCGTTTACCTCTTGATATTCTCGCTCTTTAACATTTTCAAATCGACACTATAGCGAACAAGAAATACAGAATAATAAAAACGGGGCTTTGCTTTTCGTGAGCATTTCGAGAAAATAACCGAATTGAATCCACCTGCGACACAATCCAGAACGTGGCGACTGCGGGCATTTTTTCTCTCTCTCTTTTCTTTCTTGCTTCTTGATAGAAAAAAAAAAAAATAATAAACATGAAAACCAAATTTATCAACGGGGTGTCGTCTTCCCCCTCCATGTCGTTGGGCCTCCTGGTGACCGCCAACGCGCTGCATGTCCAGCCCGACACCCAGCAGGACTCCAGGGAGCCGGTCCGCCCCGAGCAGCCGGACCCGGAGACCCGCCGCAAGGCTTATTTGTGGTGCAGGGAGTTTCTGCACGGAGCCTGGAAAGGACTGGCCGAGGAGGACTTCGAGATCACCATCATAAGGTTGCGATGCGTCCCACTCCGCGCGTGTTAACAGGCGTTTTCTGTTGGATCTATTGTGTGAAAAGATGAAGTCAGAGTCAAACCAACAATAATGAGTCAGAACAGCCATGTGATGTTCTTAGTTTATTGTAAATGACTGGATGCATCTGGTTAATTTAGTAAGGTGAATCACTGAAATTCGGCCTTCCAGATCTTCTTTTTTTTTTTTTTTTTTGTATTTTCTATATTCTAATATAGGTTAAGAACAGCAACGTGGTCTGTTTTTGCTATTCATTCTCACAGTGTTGGATCCTATTACCCAACACTGATTAATGTGAAGCTATATAGGCCTATATAAAAAAAAAAAAAAAAAAAAAAAGATGCCCCATTTGAAAGTGCCGGATGTGACGTTTGGGTAATTTCTTTTTTTCCGAAAGGTTCTGCAGATGTAAATTGTAAATTTCAGGTGTTTAATTGAGTACAACTAGTCATTCAGTAATCCTCATTGGACCTCAAATGTGCTTTTAGATGTTGCTATTGAGATGTGAGTTTTGCCATTTATTGTAAGAAGATGTATATAAAGTCTGCAAAAAAAAAAACAAAAAAAAAAACTTAAGCTTAAATGTTTGATTTACATCTAAAAGCAATACCTGATTTGGAGGCTTAAGATGAACATTTCTGGCAGTTTTGTCTTAAACTGAATCAATGATGCCTAATTCAATAAAACTGATCACCTTTATTTGTATCAGAAGACGAGCGCGACATGTTATACTTTAGGTACTCAGTGGTCTTTACTGTTCAGTCACAAGAATTTCACAACAACCTAATACTGTTTCCTTTTATTTTATTTCCTTTTATTTATTTATTTTATTTTAGAAATTTTGTTTAAATCTGTAATTTGAAGCCATATTTCTCCACATTTTCAGACTTAGCGACAGATATTTACTCCAAAAAAGTCAACGTTTAGAGAGAAACAGGAGTAATTTAGTTAATTTTTTTTTATTTTTTTTTTTTTAGGGTCCATATTCAACATTTATGGTCCTTTTAGAAGTTTCAGATGTCCATCTTGAACCGTTTCTTTGGGGAAATCGATAAAGATGTTCCTCTCTGTTTTGTCTACAGCTTCAAACAGGCCTTGACTTGCTGAGCCAGAGTTGCAAATTTATACTCATGTTGAAGTAGAGCCAGCGCAGACGTCTGTCTTCACTACATCCTGATAAAACAAGCTGCTGCTCTCCTTCCGTCTCACACAGGAAATGTGTGGGTTTCTGTTCTGGATATTATAAATAGATCTACGGCAGCTCAGGAGCTAATACTGTTCAAACTGGTCACGTTAAACCAAGGGCGTAAATCCCATCTCGTTATTGGGCGGGGGTGCATAAACAGGAGAATTTCTTGAGACCAATTTTGGGGGGGTCGGCAAAGTTACACTGAAATGTAATATCAAGCATAAAAAGTTCTTAAACCACATTCAAGCTGCAGGACCAAAATGACTAGTAATGCACATCAAACACGTGTTTTTCTCAGTAAGCAACCTGCTAAGAAGTAAAACTAAAATTCAGATGTTTCTTAGATATGAGTTTTGTTCAGACTGACTGATCTAATCTCTGTTGCACCTTTACAAAAATTTAAATAAATAAAAAAAAAGCTTTGAGTTACTGCTCTTATTAAAATTCCTCATAAACATTGATTTATTGAAGTGACTCCCAATGCAAGTTATGGGCCATTTAAAATATAACTTGTTAAGTTGCGTTGTTTTTAAGCCTTTTTTAGTTTTGCCATGGCTGAGAACCAACAAGTAGATAGAAATGAATATCTGGGGAGAATCATAAATTAAACGTAACATTTAAAGCACCAGGTTTATATAGAAAAATATTCAGATTTTATTTTGTGGTTTTAAAGGATCTACGTTGAAGACCGTGAGAAATAAAGGCATAACTTTTAGTTTTTCCTGTCTGTTCTCGGCTCCCAGACTCAAAGTTGGGTCCACTTGCTCGGCCCCTCCCTCCCGTTTCAAACTCCTCTAAATAACTAAAAGTTAAAGAGCTAAATATGAATGAGATGTTTGCTACCTTTGATTAAGAAAAAAAAAAAAAAAGCTTAAGTCTATGAAAGCAGAGTAGCAGTTTGGCTAATAAGGCAGCTTATCATGATTCAGCCAAAGTAATGAAACAACAGCCTGCTGTCTGATTTCTATTGTTAATGTGCTTCTTCTTATTGAGCAGTGAAAGTAAGTAAAAGGTTTACATGTCTTTTGCTTTAAGTGTTTACTTTCTGTAGGGTTTTTATTTGTGCAGCAGAGCAACAGCTAACAGCTAACAGTACCACTCAGCTGCTGTTGCTCCTCCTGCACTTTGGACTGAACCATTGTTCTAACAATGGTAGGGGAGAAACTAAAAATGAATTCTTATTTTTTTCCGCGATAAATGGCAGATTTATTTCATTCTTTGTTTCTTTTGCCTTTTCATATTGATATTATTTAAAGGCAAATGTTTCTTCAGATATTTTTATTTTTTTGGGGGGGGGGTGGGACAACTCTAGACTTTTCCAAGATGGGGGGGTCCAAACCTCCCAGACCCCCCCCCCCAGGATTTACGCCTATGCACTAAACATAAGCAGCAGCTGCTCAAAGGCTTCATCAGAACCTGAAGAAAACATAAATATTGAATACTATGAAGCACTATGACACTCATTCCATGTCTGTTTTTTTTTTTTTTTCCTTTTCTCCAGAGGTGGTCTGAGCAACAAGCTCTTTCTGTGCAGCCTCCCCGACTCCCTGGGCTCGGTCGGGGACGAGCCGAGGAGCATCCTGCTGCGCCTCTATGGGGCCATCCTGCAGGTGGGAGTTGTTTCAGTCTATCAACCATAAGCCAAAACAAAAAGTAGGTCAGACTCCTCACCAGGATGTAAAACTAAGAAAGTAGTTCCCTGTCAGTGTTTTTAGTTTTTTTTAATTTATTTTCTTTTTACACACAATTAAGAACCGAAATGTAGAATATATACATAAATCCTCTTTGAAGTAAAACCGTCAAGCTGTTTGCCTTTATTTCAGAGATGACTCGTGTAACAGGGGTCAGTGTGATGTGTCAGTGCCACCATCAAAGGTTACTGTTGTGTGTGCGCCTGTAGCTCATATGCCTATGTTAGAGTATGCATGCATGTGTAGTAGTTATGCCTTCACGTGTGCGTGTGCGTGTGTGCGTGTTAGCCATTGTTGTACATAGTGATGTACCCCCATGGCTGTACATGCATGTGTTCTTTGCCGTAGGCTTCCCAAAGGAGCGTGCCTTGGGCACTCTTGTTCCCAGGTGAACCCACCAAAAAACACGGTACAGTATGAGATCTCTGAAATCTCAGCCTAATATAAAGATGTAACACACACTCATGTAGCACAGCGCCAGCAAGACACTGAGTGGAGGGAAAACAAAAAGCTGCAAGCTGAGTCTTTTTCCCCCACCTGCTCTAAATCCCTGCCTTGTGATTCCTACTTTTGAAGATGTCAGCTTAATTTTTTTAAGTAGGGGACAGAGTGGAGGTCTTGGCATTGCCTGCACGTCAGCAGATCCTTCAGCTAAAGAGAGAACGAGCTAGGTCAGCGTAAAGTTCGAGGGGGAGGGGAATATTCGCTGCAGTCAATTGAACAAGTCTTCTTCCTTGGGTAAAGCTGTTGCTCTCCGACAGATTGTCTCAGACTTCCCTCTACAATAATTTGTCTAAAAGAGGAGCTCATTGTTAGGACACCTACTGCAAGCCGCCCTGCTCCTGTGACGCCAAAGCGAGCCCAAATAATCATCTCTCCTCCTCCGTGCTTGAGAGTTGGCATAAGTTGTTTTAGGGCGGTTAAATTTAATTTCCTTTTCTGTAAAGACGGTGCTGGGAAATATCTCTTAACACGTCTCGTCTGTCTCAAAGACATCAATCCCGGAACCCAAGGCAAACTTTGCTACCTTGAGTGCTAAAGCTTTTACCCAAACGAGCCATACTTATTTCATTAACTTTAACATTTAACTTGCTAACTGAGGCCTGGAAAGTTTTTCTGAGCTTTGCGCAGCGTGGTCTTGGGGTGCGAAGGGTGGGATTTGCTGGTGTAATCCCAAACTGGAAGATCAGCCGCCATCTTCAATGGTTTTCAATAGGGCTGCCCAACATTAGTAAAAAATAAAATTTCAGTGTCTAGTATTGCAACAATACTTTTGTAAATCATCATCAACCTCTATACGCTTTAACATCTCAGTCACTAAGATCTAGATCAGGTATGAGACTGAAAGTTCATCCAGCAAGTTACATTAGTTATTAGTAAACAGAGTTTTAATACATGTTAAATATCATAGCATATGAAATATCATAGCAAAATCAAATATTGCAGTTCATTGCAGCTGTAATAATGCTTACATAGAAACTGTAAACGACTGTCGATTGATGGATTTCAAAATAATAAAACTCCTGTTTTCATGGAGCGGCCACTCTTGTTTGTCACCCAGTCATTCAGTCCAGTTACCTATTTGCTCCTATGAAAGAAAAGGGGTGCACTTAGTTTATCCAGTGATTGTATTGAAAGGTATTGACCTTTCCCCACGTCTGTATTCTCGCCCGATACCGAGTCCACAGATTCATAACGCCAGACTCGCCTTGTAGCGCGGATGCTGGTGAGAAAACTCCTGCAGAGATAAACTCCAGTCAGTCGCAATAATTTCAGAGGATGAATGATAAAGGCTGAAGGACTTTAAGACGTCAGGACATTGACTAGTGACCTGCTAGCATTTTCTAATTGGTAAGCCTCCCAGCTGTTTGCAATAAAAAAAGGAAAAATAAAAAACGGCCCAAGACAAAGATGCCGGCTGCCTTTCAAGGCAATTTATACCCCAGCTCACATTAACCGCTGACTTAATGAGACCTGCATTAAGTTATTAACTTGGGTCTGTGTAATTACTAATGGGTGTGTAAACAGCGTTTATTGCTCGGGATGTCTGAACGAGCTGAACCACTGCGTCCTTCACCAAGGTAACCGCAGCCTTCTCTGCCGTCTCACAGCAGGAATTAGCGGCATCTAATCAAAAAGCTAATATGATTAAAGAAGACAGACGTCCATGTTTAAGTGCCCAGCCACTAATGATTAAACCAGCTTTGACTGCATCGGAGACAGGGTTTCTCAGCAGTGAAGACATGCAACGCCGGACTATAAGAAGGTTAAATTGTTGACAGTAAACAATTGGCACTTGTTTCTCTCTCTGGGCTGATGTGTCAGTATCACGTCAACCCAGATGTGTAAAAGGATAACAAAAAGCAAGATGAGCTGTTTAGCGACTTGGTGTGTGTTTGAACTCATACTGTACTGTTCGTACTGTAGGGGTGGTCAGGGTTTTTTTTAGTTGATGATGCTGCATGGTTGGCTTCGCCTTTATTCATGGATAGTTCTTTCCTTTTTCTCTTGTTGATAGATGTCCTGTAATAAAGGGGACTCCCGACAGTCAAACAAAGAGAATCACTTCCAAGTAAGTAATTGATGTTGGTGCTGCCGTACATTTTGTTTCTCTGCCCTCCAAAGACGGTCCGCAACAGAGCAACCCGCACTATGATGTTCCAGCCTCTCCCGGATGTGTGTCAACACGTCCATAAACTGTTTTAATCCCTTTGAATTTACTCTTTTTTTTTTTTTGCTCACAAGTCCAAGTCAAATATTTAGGGGGCTTCACAGAGAAATCAGTGGATATCTTGAACTTACACTAATGTGTTGATGCCCTTTTTTTAAAATCACATTACAACCACAAACTCCAATGCATTTTATTGGTCCTTTATATAATAAACCAGAAACTCCAGTCAAATGCCAGGGCCTGATCATCAACAACTCATCTGAGTCAGTTGTGTTGAAGCATAGACCGTCAGGAAGTTGCATTCAAACTTCCAGTCTGAATCACACTGGAGATTCAGACCCCTGTGACAGACTGACATAGTAACTCATAGTTGTGAAGTGAAAGAAAAATGGCACATGCTTTTTGATACGTTTTGCACAGAAAAATTTGAAAGTGTTCTGCACATTTGTATTCATCTACTTTATTCTGCTACCAAGAAATAAAGTATGGTGCCACCAAGTGCTTTCTGAAGCTTGCGTATAATTTAATCCCAGATTAAATCCATTGTTTGTTTGTTTTTTTGGGATTCTTTTAAGGCTTTAGTTTTTTTGGGGGGGGTTTTAGCGAAAATTAGTGAGCAAGCAGCACGATGAAGACAAAGGAACGCAGCGGACAACTCGGAGACGTTCCGGAAAAGCGTAAAGAAGGATTAGATTATAAGATAACAACTCAAGCTTTTTCCATTTTACAAACCTTTTTTTCCAAACAATCATCTGAAAATAGGAACTATACAGTGAACAAACTCGATTTGAAGCTAGGTCAACGTTCATAAGACAAGAGGCATGAAAAGTTGGTCGAACAAAGTGCTCTGCTAAGAAAAGACCAAAATGTATCAAAAAAAACAAAAAACGTGAAGATGCAATGTGAATCATGCTTAGTATCATGCTTTGGGAATGTACTTCCTCTTCGGGAACAAGAAGAACTGCTTAGAGTTAAAGGGAACTAGATACTGAAAATAACTAAGGCAGCAAAACACTTGAGAAAGGGACGAGTGTTTTGTGTCGAGGCTTTTGGTGGTTTTGTGGTTTGTTTATCATTTCTGTGTTCCTCAGGTAAAATAATCTAAGTGTGGCGCTCTAAATGGGGAAAAAGACAGTTCCACACGGCATTTCCTTCCACTTCACAATCATGCACTTCATGATGGTCTGTTGCATTAAGGGGTGGGAAGACTTTCACAAGGCACTGTAAGTCCACAATAGATTCACCTCCTGCCTGCTTCTCTGCCGTCCTGGCACGGCATGACTCTTAAAAACAAAGTTGGGAAATGTTTTTGATCCATCCCATTGTTTTTCCCCGCTCTGTTTCGACCAGTTAAAATCCTAAACAATGGAGTTGTGCTTGATTTCGAAGCACAAAGCCGACTTAGCTGTGACGGTCACGTTGGCTTTGTTGTCCAAAAGGTTCACTCTGTCGGACAACATAGCGGAGAAGTTTCCCACCTTCAAACGAAGAGAGCAAAGAGGGAACTTATTGCTTTGACTGCTAAGTTTTAAATAAAAATAAGGGAATTTAGTGACAAAAATAGGCAAAACTGTTTCATTCATACATCCTTACTGAACAATAGCTCATTTTCTTAACCCATTTTTGAGATTCTTTACAATTTTTTAAGTGATCTTGATTAGTAGTTCTGCAGCCTTTTTGAAGTTTTGATTGTTTTTGTTGCTTTTCCAAATTTTCTATGCGGTTTTCTTCTTTTTTTACATTTTTGATGCCGAAATACATAATCTACAGCTTTCTTTAAATGTTTCTTTGCCAGAAATCTCCTTCCTCTCTCATATCGCTTTTACAATTTTTTAAACGTTGAAACAAGTTTTTCCTCATTCTTTTTTTTTTTTTTGTATTACTTCTGTCTCTTCTTTGCAACGTTGTTGGATAAACATGAAGGATTTGAACACAGTTTGGGTTTTTTTCTACCTTAAGAATAGACAATGTGGGAATTGTGGTTATTTTGAAGTCTGTTAAATTCTTGTTATTGGCTGACAGAATATTATGCTGTATGTGCAAAAAATGAGGGAAGTGGGGAGAAAAAAAGAAGCCTAAAATATAACAAGTTTATAAACATTATTTTAAAGTCTTGCCTTCAAAAATACAAGACAAATTCAGCCACCTGACAGGACCTGAGAGAAAAGAGATATCCAAAAAAATCATTTTCTGTACAAAAAAATAAGGTTTAGCCAAGAGCTTTTTTGCATTAGTTGTTTTCTTTAAAATATGCAACTATACAGGATTTGCATGAGCATTAATATGTTTTGCTTTTCCATGTCTCTGTACGTTATTAACTATTGTTGCCTTCAAAGGCTGCAATGCAGCCCAGTTCCTATATATGTGATCCGATTCAGCATCTCAGCAGACACACCTTGTGTTTTTAAAACTTTGAAGATCGAAACTAGTAAAGGGTTTATGACGCATGGATATTATTTACGCAAACTCATATAGAGCTTAATACTATTCCCTAAAAATGTAGATGGAAATCACAGTTTATATCAGGGTTAGTATTTGACATATACAAACTCCACCATCAGGATGACTTCATGAACCTCTGAGTCGCACTAAGCTGCTAGTAAAGGCAACATTTACAACAGGACCGTTCCTTTACGCAGACTTCAGACCCACTGACCTGGAAAATGCTCGATCTTGCAACACATCATGTGATGGTGACCTTCGAGCTACATCCCGGAGAGCCAAACAATGACTCTTGGTCATGTGGTCGTGTTGAGGTCATCCGTCAGTTAACTATCATTACCACACGGCCGTCTTTCCTTAAAGATTACTGCTTCACCTCAGCGGCTTCCTTCAACTTTAATCCGGGTTAATGCAGAACTGACCCTGTGTCAGTGGCCGGGTCCAGCTTTCTTAACAATGCTGTCTGGTCAAGGTAGATCCGATCTGGATTAGAGCGACATGGAAGACGTCACTGCGGTACATTAGCCTCTAACATACATTCTTAAAACCCAAGGGACGGAGACACAGAGAGTTTGTGCTCATGATAGTAAACAAAGGAGACTCCTCACCACTTGCATACTGCTCTGATTAATAGGTAGCAAAAGGTTATTGCACCCTTTCACTGTTTACCACATCCTGTATTTCATATCATGGATTTACAGTTTGTTCTAAATGTAAACTAAATTCCCGTTTTGTTTAATAACATGCGGAAACCACGATTTTCTGTTTATTCAGTCAATATTATTTGCAGTTGGCACAAAAAATGTTAAAATACAGTGATGTGCTAGAGAAAACTCAGGCTTTTAAGTAGATGGCCAATTACCAATTAAGTGTTAGTTTTAGACTAAGTCGATAACTTGCATCCCTAGTGTCTACTGTGATTGGACATCGTCCCTATGCAACATGCTGAATGTTACATAGCACAATATGTAGTCTTGTTCAGCACTTGTGGTTTTAACCCATTGATAGATTTTAATTCCTAAAATAATTCACCACTTTGCAGAATTCTGTGTGTCTAAAATATCTGAAAGAAAATGCAGCTTGGGAAACTGAAGCGCCAGGGCGCCTGCTACTCCACATGCTATTGATGGCATTTTCAAGAAGAACCATTTATTTTCCTCGGTGCCCATTGGCTGATTGCTCTGTTGGAGATGAAGACGACTGTAGACATTAGGTTCTGCGGTACTGCTAAGACGGTTTTCACCATGTGTATAAATGCACATCAAGATATAGTTGATCTCTGAAATATTAAAATAAGTTTTTAGAGGGGGTGTTTTAACTATTTCGAATGACTATTATTCCTATCCACCGCTAATACCAGGGATTTATTGTATGCTCCTGGAATACCTGATGCTTAAGTATCACATTTTATTGTCAAAAGATTGGTTTTATAAACCTTCAAAAATCATGTAAGACAAAAGATGGGCACAAACTGGAGAGACTGAAGATTTTTTGAACTCTATACATGGGATTACATTAAAGGAAACGATACGGCGCACACCTAAACTGCAGTACTCTTGTGGGTGAATAAATAAATATTAAGTAACAACATAAGATGTGTTAAGTATTCACTTTAGTTCTTGTTACGGTTGCGGTTACTTTTGACAGATTAATGGGGGAAAAAATGTGTCACCGATCTTCCCGCTCCGTTCAGATGGATTTGACTGGTCATTGGTACCACCCCCATGATTGGCTTATTTACACGCACAGTAGGGGGAGATAATCATTGAGGTCAGCGCAGCAGCTCCTGGCAGCCCTCGATGCACCTGCGACATCTTTCCAAGACCAGAGCAGATAAGCAGCACTGAAGCGTGTCCGGACTAACAATTCGTAATCAAAACACTGAGTAGGAGAAAATCCTGCTTCAGGATTTTGGGGGGAAAATGACATGAGTGGGACACAAGCAGAGGATGCCAGCTTTACTACAGGAAGCACGTGTTTCCGGTCTAGCTTCAGGAAGGCGTGGGCGGAAGGTCTTTGCTAGAAATTGTGAAATTCACTTGCCTCTGAGTCACAAGACCCCTCGGTGGCCTCAAATTTATTCCGAGCTAACGGTTCGACGTGTGAAGAGAAAGTGAGATGAATCCGAACGACGCTGACATTGAAAATAGGTCAGGGGAAATGAAACGGGTTGATGGAGGACAGTGGTGGCATCAGACAGTCAGTCAATGTGGGAGCAACAGAGTTCAGTCAGTCTGGCTCCGCTGCTTCCTAAAGTCCAAAACAAATGGATGCTTAGTGGATATCCACAAAGTTAAAGGTCTGCAGCATAAACCTCTGCTCAACATGTTATCTATTAAATAGCTGTTAATCTAAACTTACATATTTAATGTCATTTGCTGAAATTGCTTTTAAATAGACTTTTATTTTTAAATAATTCAGCTATGAACTGGGAATATTCAAAAACAGTTGTACTGTGAAAAAATACATATATTTAACAGAGAAACTTTAGAGGCCACAATAAAATGTACAATAAGCACATTAACAAATATTGATTTAAATTCAACAAAATTACTCATAATTTTTGTGAAGTGAATTGTTGTCTTTCCACTTCACAATGATTCATTACTTAGCTTTAGCCCATTCCGTGAAATATAACGAAGAGTGTGGTTACAATGTGACAAAATGTGCAAAACTAGAGTTAGATATACTTTCGCAAAGCACAGAAATCAATTTTTATGATATGTAAGAGCAGGACTGGAAAAATGAAGACGTGGAGAGGCAGATGTGGGAGTAAGATTAAGTTTCAAAAGAAAAGGAGAGGACTATTCTCAGCTTGTCCCAATAAACAAAATTCATTCACACAGGAGGATGTAATTTTTTTATGTGGTTGTTTTCAAGACTTTAGAAAATATCACACATCTTAAATATTAGCTTAGCTTATAAAGACATTAAATTACTTTTTGCCTGGCATAGAATTAATGTAAATTAAATGACCTGCTCCTCCTACAGAAATCTTTCCCTCTTTGCTAGACGTTGCTATAAAACACTGGTAAAAAGAGCAGAAGATATTAGATCTAGTTTCTGTAGAGGGAGCTTATTTACTGGAGTCTTCACAAGTGCTTTGGATGTAGACTCCCTGTCAGCTGGTTTGTCATCCGGCAGTATTTGTGTCAAGATGATTATGGTAATATGGATAATTCACGTTGGAGATTTGAAAGAGCATGCCATCAGCATTCTGCAGATAAGGCCTTATATAAGGGAATATTGTTTGAGCAAAGGAAACAGGGTGAGCTGCAGAATCATCTGTTCTGCATAAACGTTGAGTCATTTCAGATGTATTCACTGTGCCTTACATACATCTAAACTCTTCCTATGATAACCAAAGTATACCCTGCTCTCTCTGAACAGACAGAAATTTAAAGAAAGTCTCTAAGATAAAATCTTTCATTGTCATTTAAAATCTATACATATTTTTGGAACATTTGCCTATTTTGACCTGAAGCCTTATCATATAAGAAACCAAAATCCAAGTAACCTCTCTGAGCAGCACATTTAGTGCTGAGTTTCTGTGTTGGTGCTTCAGAACAGCGTTGTTATTCAGAGGTCCATCACAGTTTGGATCCAAACATCTCAGGGGGAGCAAAGTGAGTAGTTATGTTTTCCTTGAGCTGGTTTCCTGCTGAACAAGCTGTGAAACACATTATCCTTTTTAATGTGCCAAAGATCACAAGCCATCCAGCTAAACGCATCACCACCGGTGGTGTCTCATTGTCTTCCATACTAGTGTTATATCAATATGTAGCATTTCTTTTTCCTACCTCTCGAAGCTAAAATGTTCGAGACACGGCTGTGTGGGGTTCGATTCCTGACGCTCAGACATTTGCTGTATGTCTTCCCTCCTCTCTGTTGAACCATTTCCAGTCTAATTTAATGCAAATAAAAGCCACTAGTGTCAGAAAAGAAGCTTTTAAAAATGTATGCGACACCTCTCTCGTTCATTCAGTTTATTAGCCTTTATTTATATGCAAGTTATTTTCAGTTCTGAATTATAGGGGTAAACATGTTGTGTTCACTCCAATACCCAATGCCTTTCTTAACGTACTACACTTTGCACAGTACATTATATGCTAATAGACTACCAATAAATACAGTGTGAAATGTCAATAGTATTCTCCAACAGGACAAATCTGTTCCATAAACCTGTTCAACTTTTATTTGTTCCCAAATTTAAATTCTTTTGGTTTAGTAATCTGCCACGGTCTCTACAGAATAGATCGAGAGTTAAACAAGTAGCAGTCTGACGAATGTAAAAGCTGATGGAATACTTTGTCAAGGCACTGTACCACAAAGTAACATTACTCCTGTGGGAATGTGAGACTTTTTTTTTTTTTTTTTTTTTTATTAAGCTTGAGCTCCTGCTGGACTCTTGATTGGAAGTCTCAGCACGAGACTTTTGTGATTCTGCAAGATAGATTGAGCGAGACTAAGCAGTCCTTCCTGCTTGGGCAGCGTCAACAGTGACTACTCCTCCGAGACTGCCAAGTCCTGACAGAGTTTAATCCACCTCGGCACCCTGGCAGGCAAAGCCAAACACTTTTTTTTTTTTCTTCAGTCACCCATCCATGTCACCCACTCCAAAACCTGCTTTAAAACTTTTTTCAGGCAGGCCTTTCACCCTGGG
The DNA here is from genome assembly GCA_903067055.1 of Poeciliopsis paucimaculata. NCBI lineage: Eukaryota > Metazoa > Chordata > Actinopteri > Cyprinodontiformes > Poeciliidae > Poeciliopsis > Poeciliopsis paucimaculata. The sequence goes on along the minus strand of CAEGAD010002540.1, from coordinate 37,445 downwards.
AATGCTTTGGCATTTCACATGTCACTCATCAAATCCTGGTCCTTTAAAGCAACTTTTGTAGTATGTAAAAATGTTTAACTATTCACAATTTGCTTCTCTCAGTTTTACTTGATGCGAGCAGGGCAAATGTATTCGTACAGCAAATTTCTGAAATAAGGATTAAGAATTGCTTGTGTTTTTATTCAGCTGGAGAAAGAAAACATGATGAATACAACAAACAAACACAAAAATGTTACATTGCAGTGGTAAAATAAAGGAAAGTAATGTGAAATTGGAAAGCAAACTAAAGTTATTGATGTTTTAGTTATTGGTGAAATTTTTATTTTTTTTCCCGGTTGATTTGGAGGAACTATGGGTTTCTCCATAGTTCCTCCAAATGCCATAAAACTGCATTTTTGCAGTTTTATGGCAATTTGTTTCAGATTAGAAGATTATCAAATGAATGTTTCTTCTCCATGTGTGGTTCTAGGTTTTGGGGATGCAAAGTAAACTAGAGCCAGAACACCTGAGTGCTCTGAAAGGTTGATAAAACAGAAACAGATCTTTGTTGTGTTTGGTGCAAAACTGTTTGATGATTCGTAAACTAAAAAAGCGTTCTATTTTTAAGCCTAGAACTGGGTTGATATGCTTTATTTTCTTAGTTTTAGTGAGAACACGAGCAGCAGCATTCTGGATCAGCTGCAGCTGTTGTCTGACCTCTGAAGACACTGTTGCATAAATCAAGCGCAACTACAGATAAATATAAGAATGAGTTTGTCATGACATCACTGGGACAGTTGTTCTTTAGCCCTAGAAACATATTTGATAGAAGACTGACTTTGTAATTATCGTTATATGTCTCAGACAGTTCAGGACCGGGTCCATCCAGATGTTGAGCCTGATCACGAGTTTCTAACTTTAATAATTGGAGCTGTGTGCTGACTCGTGATTGTTCCTGTTTAGGTCCAAAATAATTACTTGTGTTTTTATTCAGCTGAAGAAAATTATGGCACATTGCGAGAAGTTCACCACTTTGCCGTTGATTGGTTCTACATCTACACCTGAATGGGTTTCATAATCACCTGGTGACATCGCAATGAGCTGCTCTTGTGTTACAGAACTAAAAGATATAATCGTTGGCGTGAGGCTTTCCCAGACGTGAAGAGTTTTACGTTGTCTGTTGCAGGGAGCAGAGGCCATGGTTCTGGAGAGCGTGATGTTCGCCATCCTGGCTGAGAGGGAGCTGGGTCCGAAACTCTACGGCATTTTCCCTCAGGGCCGCCTGGAGCAGTACGTCCCCGTAAGTCAACAATGCTTTTGTTTACATGTGCAGTCCCTGTGGTTGTCTAAAACGGGGATTAAAAAAATAACTTCCGATGCATTAGCCAGATTTAGGGGTATTAATCCTCCAGTTAGATTCCAGCTGAATACTCTTCTTTTGTCAACACAAAAACAAACAATGAGAAATTGCTGAACTGTAAGGCTGGCTTTAAAATGATGATGTACATGTGTCCATCAGCAGGTCTCCTGTCACCAAGAAGCCATAACCATAATTTCTGGTACTTTAACCTCTGGCACATTTCACAAGTTGAATTGATTAAAAAGAAGAATATGTTACAGGTTGATTTCAATGCAGGACAAACACACAGTACACTGTCTGTTGTGAGCAATGATAACACAGTGAGCTACTTTAGTTTGATCCAAAATGTTTCCTTTTGTGTGAAGTTTTTAGAGAATGTTGTGACTTTGTAAGCTGGGCTGATGTCGGATAGTCTTACTCTATTTTAGCTGCAGTGGTATGAATAAACACAGCCTTAAATACAATCTGGGAATTGAAAGAATCTAACACGCTGATAAGAAGACAATTTCTAGCATTAACTACAAAGTTGCAAGGGGCAGGTGGAAGAAAAGGATTTAGCTTCTCTTTTTGGCTGCATTTAATGCCAACAGAGAAAACATGTTCAAACATGTCCAATTTAGAAGTTCAAATTCAACATGTTGCCAAAGTACTGATACCTGATGAACTATTTAATGTATGTATGTATGTATGTATGTATGCGTGTGTGTGTGTGTGTGTGTGTGTGTGTGTGTGTGTGTGTGTGTGTGTGTGTGTGTGTGTGTGTGTGTGTGTGTGTGGGGGTGTGTGGGCGTGTGTGTGTGTGTGTGTGTGTGTGTGTGTGCGTGCGTGGATGCGTGCGTGCGTGCGTGCGTGCGTGCATGTATGTATGTATGTATGTGAGTGAGACTAACACAAAGTAGGGGATAATTGCAAAGTGGAAAATGAAACACGATTTTAGTATTTTTATACATGTTTACGTGATTGTATTCATCTAATTGCTGTTGAAAGTCACCGAACTAAAATCTAAACTTCACTAGAACACTAAAACAACATCATGAAGGCCAAAGAGCACAGCAAACAGGTCAGCTAAAAAGTTGTTCAGTTCATCATCTAAAACTGGAGCGGGTTTGGAGGAACCGTCAACTTACCAAGAAACTAACAGAGCAGGCAGGGAGCGCATCAATTATAGCTTTTTGCCGAAAGAGGAAATTGCCACTGTTCAAAGAAAGACGTCCTATTTCCAGTTTTCGACACACTATGAAGAAGACACGGGTGCAACAAGTTGCTTAGGTCAAATGACAGGATAGTTTTACTTTTTAGCTTCTATGAAAACTTTAATATATTACATATGAAAATAGTCTTATAAATAGCTCACTGGAGAAGCATGGACTGAGATTCATTTTCATAACTGAGCACAAAAACGAGTTAATGAAACCGCCAGCAGGTATTTAACATGGATGGCTTTATATTAGCACCTCTTTGGAGGAGTTTCATTAAAGCCCACAGAGGGCATCAGTGCCTAACTGTGTCTTTTTTAGTAAAAGCACAACATTGCTATAAGTAAAAGACAACTAATATTTGCTCTTCACTCACTTTGAGGTGTGGCTTAAAGCAAAGCTTATTGTTGCTGACTTGGTGTGGGAAACATTGATCTGTAATGGAACAAGCCGACATTGCGACGGAAGCGTGTTTTCTCGTTCAGACATTCACTGGAAATCTATTTACAATCCTGCGCTAAACCAACAACATCGGACTTAAACTTTGCTCTAACGTACGAAACGTGTTTCAGGTTCTAGCAGCTGACTTTACGTCAGAGTAGCTACAAACAGAAACACAAAGACAGAAACGTGGTCGATCGACTCAAAGGATTGATAGTTTACGGATCTCTTAATTTATTTTTCACCATGTTCTGTTACTGGGAAATATTTTGGATGTCTCAAACAGGGTCTCCCCCAGAAAACTCGCTAAGCCTGGGAGGATGTTTTTGTGTTAAAAAATGTTAAAAGTTGACATGATAACCAACCTGACATGTTAGTTATGTTATTTGAAGAGGTTATTGGCAACCGTTAAACACCAAGCACACCAAAGTATTAAAAAAGAGGCAAACACAAAAAATGTAATAAATATCAGTAATTTCTGCACTTCACTTAACTTCCAATTAAGTAGTTAGCGAGTGGATTTTAAAACGGTATGTAGTGCTGGTCACATTCAGAGCCGGCCCAAGGCAAGAGCAAACTAAGCAGCTTCAAGGTTCCCATGAAGGCTTGAAATTTTACACAGACCTAGAATTTTAACATGATTATGGAGAATGAGAGTATTATTAATGAATGGTTTCAGCTTAAATGAATACAATAGATGAAATTGTTTAACATTTAAATTTTAGATTTAAAGGAGTTGGCAAGTTTTCTCTGTAAAAGTGCAAATAATATTCGTAATAGTTTGATTATTGTATTACCACGTCAACAATCAGTCTTTGTGTTTGAGCTGGTTGGTTCACAAATACCTCCCAGCAAATAATAACCAATTATCAGTGATTGCTTTTAAGCTTAAACTTGTCCCGCTCTTTCAGATTCCACCAAGTCTGTTTTGGGGTTTTTAACAGGAAAACGGGGCTCCTAAATTATGTTCTGCTCAAGACCCTGTAGAACCTGGGGGCCAGCCTTGGTCACATTGAAAAGCAAAATAAGATAAAAGGAATATCACCTAAAATGGACAATAAGTATTTGTATGCTGAATTATATTTTATTAGGGTACAAAATTCAAGTATTTCTTGTATTACCTTTTCTTTGTTTACTAATATCTGCAGCTTGGTGCGGTATTGTGACTTGTCTTTAACTTTCAAAGCAAATGCAGCATTTTCAAGGAGTACTATATGAAAAATATGTGTTTGTGATTGACCAGTGATTCATTTGCATTAACTTCATCAATTTGCAAATGCAGACACAGAGCCAAGCACGTCAAGGCACGTATGTGCGAGACGTAAACGCTTATAATAAACTGGGGGAAATCCTGTTATAGTTGTCTTCATGGTGAATTTGGTTGTGATAGAAAAAACTGTGACGTTACAGAGCCGTAAACTGGACACCTGCGAGCTGAGCGACCCCAGCATCTCCGCTGAGGTGGCACAGAAGATGGCCAGGTTTCACGGGATGAGGATGCCCTTCAACAAGGAGCCAAAGTGGCTGTTTGGGACCATGGAGAAGTGAGTCATTCAAGCCTGTGTGTCACCATTCAATAAATTGGCCCTTGAAAAGTTCAGTTATTCAGTAACCTACGATTTTTCCATGATAACATTTCGCACTGGTGATAAGTTATTGATATATCAGATATCAGCTTATCGAGACGCTTTCCCATCTGAAGTGCTTTCACAATGTCTGCTATGTTACATCAGCTTTATGTCTGCTTGAGGAAATGAGGGCTGTTGTTTCACCTCATTCCTGTAGGCTCCTATGATTTGCTCTTGTCTCTCTTATTCTGCCATCCTGCAGTTTGACTTTTCAGGTGGAAACTTCCACATGAACAAAAAAATATGAGTTTTTTACATACATATTGGAAAATGAGAAAACTGCAGTGAGAGAAACTGTTAAAACTATTCTAACAAAAACAATTCCCATCCAATGAAAATCATGCCTGTTACACAGAGCAAGCTATTGCAGAGGTAAGGATTTTTGCCCACAGGAAGTTACACAATTCTAATAAATGAAAAAATAAAATAGATTTGATTACTTAAACTTTCAAATTTGTAGACAAGTGCTAGGTAAAATGCCTTAAAACATTTGTGTTTTTGACATTATGACTTCATTTTAAAGATTATGCCAAAAACAAAATCCCAGCAACAGTTTCAGAATGAGCCCAGTCTCACTTCAACAATCTAAAACCGTCTTTAGCCGTCTTGAACTGTCTTGGAGTAACTGCTCATGTCATTTTTTCACCAGGTACCTGAGCCAAGTCATGAGGCTGAACTTCACCAGAGAGTCCCACCTGCGCCGCTTCAACAGCATGCTGGCCTACAACCTGCCACAGGAGATGGAAACGCTAAAGTAAGCCGCCGAGATCACAAATTTATGGAACATGTGGCTGCACAGCTTTAAAATTGATGCGTCCTGATGTAATGTTGCACAAGGGAGACAAAACATTCAAGAAGCACATGAGAGTATAATTCAAATACTCTTTGTTCAACAAACATGCGGAAACGTGATTCTAAAACCTAAAACCGAGGTGAACAGTGAAAAGTGGCCTGAAGCTTTCAGTAACAGATGATTAGATAACATCTGGATAAACAAATTGGGAACCTTAAGCATACGGTGGTAAACTATGTTAATTTCCCTGGATAAACACTTCACCATCCCAGCATTGAAGTGGCTCTTCTTTTTTTTTTATGTCTGACCAGGTTGCTGCTGGAGTCCACACACTCCCCTGTGGTGTTCTGCCACAACGACTGCCAAGAAGGTGAAACACGCCGACACGCACACACTGGTTGTCTTCACTCTGTATCTGTTTGATTTTGTCCTTTTTAGAGGAACTGAATTTTGCTTCTTGGGTTGCTTTTAGGAAACATCCTGCTCCTGAAGGGCCGCCACAGCTCAGACAAACAGAAGCTGATGCTCATCGACTTTGAATACAGCAGCTACAACTACAGGTACTAAAGGAGCAACATAATGCAAAAAAACAAAACAAAAAAACCCAATACAGAACTGAATAAATGCATGCTGTGATGATAATGTTAAATTCATTATGAATCTTGGCCGTTCTGACTTCCCATGATTCCACCGCTCACTCTCCTTTACTGAAGCCAGTCACACAGGTCACTATAAATAGTGAAAATGTCTTAGAGTAAAATGTGAAAGAAATACATAAAGTCAATAACTTAGTTTCTGTTTGGAGGAAAAATAAAACACAATACAAATATGGAAAAGTCGCTTATGGAGACTGTCATGGAAGTTAAAATATCACACTATCCATTCATCCTTTTTGACTTGTACTTATTACAACTGAAGGTAAATAGTCACTGGATTGTTCTGTGAAATGTCACTGAGGCTGTAAAATATGTAATACTGCCCCTTTAAAAAGAATGATGCAAAACGAAGGTACAAAACCATTTTTTTCCCTCAAACTTCAAATCTCCGATTACCCATCCTCCTTCCAGTAACTCTCCTCCCATTTGACCTTCTGTCCAATGGAAATGAGATGAGCTCTGCTTGCAATCTGCTGTAGAGAGGGACAAAACCAAAGGCAGAGACAGCGAAGCGGGAGGAGAGAGAAATCAGACAGTGTAGTTTCATCAATATTTGTTGACTCTGGTGCTTGTAACTCGGCCTCACTGCAGCTGTTATGTAATCACTGTTCTGCAGATTACTAAGGGTGCCCTGCATGGAGAGAATGGAAAGACCTGAGTGTGACTTTGAGACATGATGGTGCAGTGGATTTACACTGCTGTTAATCTGACGGAGGACTTTTTTTACAAATAGGTTTAGGGCCTGGCATGTACTGGTTAGGTTTAGGGTCACGCTACAGAAGTTAATGAAAAATGAATGGAGTTCAATATGAAATCCTTGTGACGATAGAAAAACCTGTGTATGTGCGTGCGTGTGTGTGTGTGTGTGAATTCCTCAGAGGCTCATTTATGGGAAATGGAGTAGATCACAGGGAAGTCCCACCTCCTCCCACCAAACTTCAGCCTATCCCCTGCAAATATTGCACAGCAAACACGTGACCTCATGGTGCTGGCTCACCATTGCTCTCACTCTGACCCTCACTGGAGGGTGTCGGGGGGGGGGGGGGGGGGTTTAGGTCTTGGCTGATGGGCATTGGCTCGAAAAGACAGCAGAAGGGGAGACCAGCCCCATTTGGCAACTCCCAACAGAGCAAAGGGAGACTTTGAGACGAAAACAATTCTGATACAGTCCTGATAAAAGGTGTGGGAAATTATATCAACTGCAGCACAAGAGGCCACTGTCTGTTACTTCCCAAATCCTTTTTACCATTAGAAAATTACTTAAAAAATTAGTTAAAATCTGCCATGTGCCCATGCAAATTGTATTTAATAGAGGATAATCTACTTTGCAGTTCTTCAAAAACTGCAAAGTAGTTGAAAAAGGGATTTTCAGGACTGTTACAATCATGTTTAAAACGATATACGCCTTTGCTCCCTCTGTTGGATTAATGGAAAGTTGCAGCAAGAACTGGTCAGTGTGCTTTATCACTTTCACGTCGGCAACAGCTTGGAGTCATTCAGTTGTTTTAGCAAAAAGTTAAGATGGAAACAGATTTTTTTTTTTTTTTTTTGCTGTTTATCAATCAGGGAACGGTTAGAAAGGCATTTGTAAATAACTTGGTGTTTCCAAATAGAAAAAGAAAAACTCTCTGTTGCAGTACAGCTTGTGTTTACAAAGCTGGAGCTAAACGAAGAGTTATGAAAGAATGTCTATTTGATTTGGTTAGACCAATCAAATACACACAGGGGCAGCAAACCAACCAGGAGAAATGACTCAGGCAAATTGTCAAACATAGAAGAGGAAGTGTCATGGCCACAGGACCCGGGCATCTTGATGTCACTAAAGTGAAATATTGCAAAATTAAATGTGCGGCCATCGGCTCAGCTGCTGAAACACTAATGATATTCTAAAGTAAAGTTGTTGTTTTTTTTTAAATAAATCAAATACAGGAGGATTTTTTTTTAAAATAAATGGTGCATGTGGTCTCAATCTTAATGCAGACCTTTTTATAGGTTGTATACGAACATAAAATAGCGTAGACATTATTGGAAAGACATTATGTGTGTTGTTCACTGAGTTTTTATAAAGTAGGAAGTATAGTGAGATATTAACCATTTCAACAACAATAACTGTAAATAATTCAAACAGAATCAAAATAGCCTATAAACAAATATATATTTCTTGTGAACTGGGCACTTTATAAATAAACCAAACTGAATGAAACTGAAAATTCAGACAGAAGCAAACAGAGCAAAGAAGATCCATCCTTTATCATGACCCGCATTAATGAAGCCCATAGATCACTCCACTGTCTGTTTGCGCTGCAGAGGCTTTGACATCGGCAACCATTTCTGTGAGTGGATGTACGACTACACCTGCGAAGAGTTTCCCTTCTTCAAAGTCGACACCCAGAACTACCCTTCAAAAGCCCAGCAGGTTCGTGTCAGCCGGCTTATGCCTCGCACATTTTGTTCTCGATGGACGATGAACTGATGTGAATGTCTTCACAGCTTCACTTCATCGAGAGCTACCTGCGAGAGTCCGACCAGGGCTTCGACAACCTGAGCGAAGAGCACCAGATGAAGCTGAAAGAGGAGCTGTATGTGGAGGTCAACAGGTGAGTTTGAGTTTGCAACCTGGCCAGCATGAAGATAATACTTTCAAAGTGTTTTTTTCCCAAGACGTGCAAAACTTGCTCCGTGTTTGTTTCCGTGGGTAGGTTCTCGCTGGCATCTCACTTCTTTTGGGGCTTGTGGTCCATCATCCAAGCGAGACTGTCAACCATTGAGTTTGGATACCTGGTGAGCCTTTTCTTTCAACGTACAGGGATGACGTCGGCTTCTCTACGTTTTGTTGTTTTCACTGTCGTTGGCGTGTTTGTGTGCGCAAACGGCAGCAAGCACTGTGTCAACACCTCGAGTTGAGACGAGGACAGAGTCCATCAGAGCAGGTCGTCGTGATAGCCGGACAGGATGCGATGAACCAGTGGTGAACAGTTATTTAAAACCCTTGAATCCAAACAGATTGATGTTAAAAAAAAAAAAAGTTATCAACTATGCTACTTTTTTTTTTTTTAAACACCATATCAAAGTAACTAAAATATTGCATCCCACTGCACTCGATGTTGCTAAAATTTTAACATGTTTAACAGCACAATAGTTTGGGATGCTTCTGAAAAACAAGTTGTGGACTCGTTCTGTCATGATCAAAGGATTATTAAAATAGTTTGATTCATTCAGGCACAAAAATGCTGCTAAACACCAGGTGTTGTATTCCCACTGGACAAACAAATTAATAAGCAAACCAATTTTAGCTTTTCAACTACAAACGTTAAAAACTCAGACCACTGTAAAGCTCAATGCCATGTGTTCACAAACTGTTGATTGTATTGCAGGAGTACGCCCAGGCCAGGTTTGACGCCTACTTCCAGCAGAAGGTGATCTGGGCCGCCTAAAGCAGCAGGCGACCGGGTGATTAGACGACACATTGAGCCGAAATGTCAGCAAGAGGACACAGAGGCTGAAAAAAGATTCAAAGATCCACGCTTTACCTACTCTCCCCGATCTTTAGAGGGGATTTTTGCTGCCTCGTGTTGGTGTTTTGTTGACCAAAGCCAAAACTTAATCCAATGGCTCGGCTCTTGAGTTCCACCTCCAAGTCAATCGCAGCTCAAAGTTTACAATGTAGCTACACAAAGGCCAACTGGAAAAGGAAAGGCACTGACTTCTACTAACCTTCATTGCCGCTCAGATGTCCTCTCTGCTTCTGCTGGACCACACTGCTAGGGTGACGGGTTTGAGTAGGTGAACGGCAGATTTGGGTTACTGCTGGAGCGGAAATGTTAACATTGCATCAATGTGTGTGTATCGATCATTCTCTGATGGAGATGCTCTATGGGAAGGAACCAAAACTCTGCCTAGTTTTGCTCACTGAGGCAGCCAGTTGCTAGCTATGTGTATTATAATATATTATATAGAGTTCAATGTGCCAGTAGCCTGTTAAGTGATGATGGGCTGAAGGGGTTGGTGAAATTATGACTTGATTTATAGATTTTTCTGTACACTTTTGCTGTGATTTCCTTCTTTTTTTTTTTCTTTTTTTTTTCTTTGGGTGCGTTTGTCATTGTCAGACCAGGATGTTTTAAAGATGTGAATACCTTCCTCCAGCTGATACTCGAATGCATAAAATCATCAGTTATGTCAGTTTTGCTTATACCTGAGTCTTTGTGACATCCTTACTAATCATACTCAACAACCGGGCTTTATATTTTTTTAAAGCAGAAGTGTGGAGTGTTAAAAGTGTTTTGTTTTATTTAAGTGACCAATAGATACACAATTTACTGAGCCAAATACCTTAGCATGTTTTTATGAACATTGCTGCTAAACGCCACATTGACAATTGTATTCTAGAGACAGCTTTAAATAGAGCGTTGCTTCTTTATTTCTAACAATGGATTCCTGGTGATTGGTCACTCGTGTGTCGACACAAGTGCCTGGTACCACGCTGCCTCTTCATCGTACTCTTCACCCGGAGTGACGACGCTGGCAGTCGAGGCATCAAAGCTAATCTGTTTTGCACAAATCACTAACGTAAGCGTTGTAAATATTTACTGTGACAAAGAGGTAGTTGAAGGATTTCTACGATTTGGAGACCTGAGTCGTGTTAAAACTTCAAGCTTGTATTAAAATCTGTGTTTTCAGTCGTGGTAAAAATCGAACTGCGTTTGATAACAGAAACGAATGCGGAAAAGGGCAAACGGTCTCTGACGTTTACCTCAACGATTACGCTGTTGAGTAATATACGTGGATCCAAATGTTGAAACCGGAGGAATATAATCACTGCACTAAATCAACGGACCCCAAACACCAATTATATATGTGTTGTAGCTAAATACAGTATTTATTTTTCTGTGTTTAGTTGTTTAATTGGCACACTGGGCTTCCCTCTAATGTGGTTCCTACAATGTTGAAGTTTGTTTCCATTCTTAATTTCCGTATTTTGTTTTTTAATGGATAAAAAATGTGATTTGTTTTTTTTTTTAATACTTAACAGGATTTCTGTATTACTTCATGTTTAAATTAATTTTTTTTAAATTTTTGGTTTGGCATATCATATTGTGAAATTAATATTATAGCCATAAGTGTTCTGCTTTTTTAAGTCATCAAAACTTTAAGTATTCAGAAATCAGAATTGGACATTTCAACATTTTTTTTGTTTTGTTTTTGTATTGCTTGAGTACAGAATTAACTTGACTGTTTCCTAAACTCAGTCTGCTTCAGATTCATCAGGGAAAAGGCCGAACAGCTACGTTTTAGTTTATATAAACTGAATAAATGCATCCAAAAATCCACAAATTGTGCTTTGTAAAATCAGGAAAACCGTCACCCCACTTCCCTATTTGAGGCAGTTTTAACCTATTTGACCGAATTAATAAAAACTTAAATTTTCCTCCACTTAAAGATGGCTGCTTTTTAAATCGGACTATTTAATAAAGGATAAAGGAAAAGCTAATCATAACAAAGATAATTAGCCTGAATGTTGAGACACACTACAGCACTGTTTTTATTCTGTTATACCTCTATACTAACACAGAATACTCCCTATGAAACCTTAGCATACTCCTTTTTTTTTTTTCTTTTTTTTTTTTACATTGTAATGCTTTTACCCACTTTGTGAACAGTTCCTTATTTGGTACATGCTGACAGTCGCCAGTCTAAAGTCCAATGCCATTAATCCACCATGCGTGCTGTGAAAATACATCAAACTCGATGTATGCAAGACTTAAACATTTACTTAGTCTGTCATTTTCTGATTTCTGCCCCATTGTCAGACAAAACTAGCTAATCTTCGCCGTATACGTTTTGCCTTATTCCTCTCCTTCATCTGATTATAAGTGAATACTTTGGCGGGCGTCATGAAAAAAAAGGCGAGCTGCATAAAAGCTGCAGCGATTGTCGTCAAAACCTTTGAGCACTGTGAAGCATGACAGCAACTGATCACTACACCTGAAGCTAAAAGCTAGATTTGAACATCGATTGTGGCACTTTTGAAAAGCTTATTAAAAAGAAGAAGAAAAAAAAAAAAAAAAAAAAAAACAGGGTTTCTGAACTGTGACTTTGGAGTTATTTAAATGTTAGTTGTACTTTTGCTTGTGTATTTATATTTACTTTTTAATGTGTTTAATATGTAGATTTATTTTTCATTTACTTGATGTCCACCGTCAGAATGTGCAAGGGGGTTGTACTGGACTGATATTTAATTATTTTTTTTTTGTTTTTTTGTTTTTTTGTTATATTACTGGTACATCTTTACTGTCTGTATCACTTGTGGGGTTCCCTTTAAGCTAACCCGAATTATTATTTTTGTTTCGGACATTGCTTTTTATTCCTTTGTTTCTCTTGTAATGTCATTATTTAAAAAGAAAAGCATCTTGATGAGTAAGACACTGCATTCCATTCATGTTTTGTTTTTTGCTTGTGTTTAAAAGTGGGATCACACACACATGCACACCCCCACGCACACCCCCACACACACACACACACATTGAACCTTGAGACCTAGAGGCTGGTTTTAATGGTTCTCTCAGTCAAACTGTAACTAGACCCTGGTCGCCGAACAAACACACCCACTCTGTACATATTTAGTGTAATATTCTCTAACAAATAACAAGTAGAAAAAAAAATACTCAAAGATAAATAATGGAAAAGTTTTATCCTGTCGTCATTGCTGGTGCGCAGTGCTGTGAAAAAGTATCGTCCCCTCACAGATTTCCTCTATTCTTGCTAGTTTTCATCATCATCAAAAAAAAAAAAAAGCTTTTTTCTTATGACATGGGAAAATATAAAGAGTAGTTGATTTCAGTTATTTGTCAAAACGTATTGGTATCAACCTAGCAAAGAAACACCAGTGTTTGTCCATTTCGGTCCTCAGGGACCACTGCATATTCTTCCACACACCTGACTTAAATAAGTGGGTGATTAACAGGCTTCTGCAGGCAGCAGGACTGAAGGTCATGCAAACATTTAAGTAAAATATGTTAAACCTAGCAACTGGTTGTGCCCACCTTTTGCAGAAATGTCTTAAAATCATCCGTATTGCAGAGGTTTCCATCTGAATGGCTTGTTAAAAGTCATTCAGTGTGATTCAAGACTTTGACTAAACCACTTCAAAACCTTTTGTATTTTTCACTTTTTTCCAATTGGCTAATGTTTGTTTAGAGAGCTGTTTTCCCATAAAAGCCGACCCAACATTTGAAAACGATTTTTTTTTATTCAGGCTGCCATTGTCTGGTAATAAAGTCGGATGGTCTTCATCTGAAAACAAATCAAAAGAAATCTGAAAGAGGGCGAATGCCTTTTTCGCCACGCTGTACATTATGGTGTTGTTCTATTCGTTGATGATGACCACAAATATTCTGTGACTTTACTCACCTTTATTATCTATGCAGCTGTAACTGAATGCATATGTACTCGCAGCGACTCACTCTGTAATCAGAAAGGTTTTTGTTAAAACTGCAGCAGCACTGAAATGACTGTAAATCTATGCTTTTGCACAAATAAAACTGAAGCGAGAGAGTTTTTGACTTCGGGGGTTTCATTTGTTTTGCACATTGGAACGTGAGAAACCCGGTCAGGAAAATCCTAAAAATGCTTTCTTCAGCTATTTTTAGGCATAATAAACTTCAAGGAGCGCCGTGATATTTAGCCTGAAGTTACACACAGTGACTCATTTTTATTTGGGGCATAGGTCAAAGGTCACATACTTATCTGTGTTCCAACACATCAAGATCCAAGTGAAATGATATTGTCTCACTGGATGAAGGCAACACCTGGTGAGCCATACCAGTGTGACTGTGGAATCCTGCCAACATGGAGAATGTGGATGTACTGATATTAAAGTACAGCGAGTTGTAATCATAAAAGGGGTAAAACAAAGAAAAAAGCCTTAATAATACATGGATTGTGTGATAAGTTAAACTATACGGCTTCAATTTAGGATCATTTCCATAGCCACTTTGAAATAGATCTGATTTGGACTAACAAACAAAAATTTGTAGATGTTTATTCGCAACAGCATTCAGCGTTGAAAATCAATCCATTCAAGTTCTAAAATGAGTCGGGGTTTTGGTTACAATACAATGCACATTTTTGTTCCGACGTCACATTTCTTATACTTAGAAATACTGTGTGATAAAATCTAAAACAGCGAAAAAAACATTGAGTCTAATTCTGACTCAAATTAGTTTAACTTATTCCTTTATTTACAACACACTTCAGAAAAAAAAATAAACATTTTAAAGCATTTTTATATTAAAGCACAAAGGATTTGCCTTCAGCCAACAGAGACAAACAATAAAATGAAGGTGGCCTTTCATACTGGTCAGTGTCGCAGCAAAGCACTACAAAATGGCTGAGTCGAATAAATGAGACAAAGTGAACTGATTGTTTGAAGTACATCTGATGACGGCGAAGATTTTCGGACTTTCCGGAGTTTTCTCCGGTGATCTTGCGGCCGACGGCGTCAGCATTCAGGACCCGCTTTTACAGAACCTCATCGAGTTAATGGACACAAGGATGAGCGAAGACGGGCTGAATGGATGTGGTGAGTCACACTTGGCCTGCTGGAGCTAAGCTGCAGCCAAATCCATTATTTATAAAAAAGACCGGCAATATTACCTTTCGCCAACATCCTGCTGTTGCCAGTAGCAACAGGTCTGCAGAAGTGGTGCGTTTTGATGAGACAACCGCTAATCAGCAAATGCTGATGTGCTGTAAGTGAAATACAACGATTACCACGTCTGGTTTGTCTATCGGTGTGTCAATGCAACTCCAGATTGATCTGCGTTTTATCAGATCTGACCTTTGTACTTTGCCCTTTTAAAGTAAAAGAGATAAATTTAATAAGCCTGCTGGCTCATAGCCTCTTAATTAAGCCTAAAAGCTTTAAGGTCTGGAAGTACAGCCTTGTGAGAACTTATTATTCATGTTGTTGGAAGCTCAGCATCTTTCAGTGTGAGTGGAGATTTTTGAGGCTGGCTCCTAAAGCACAGTGTCCTTCCAGTTTGACAGGTTATTTTGTTTGAAGTGCGTCCAAATCAGCAACATCACCTCAGGACACGTAGACAACCGAGTACAGAAACCAAAGACAATTTCACAGCCAATTTATTCAGCCAATAAATTTTATGTAAGTGCAGATATCTTTAATGGCTTAATATTTTAGATAAGCTTGTCCCGGCTGTATTTTATAGCACCGACTGCAATCGCGATTCAGCGCTCCATTCAACTTTTGTCGCTGCAAATTTGCACAAAGTTGATTTTCTTGCATAACCTTTATTGAAGCTGGCATTTGTGGGAAATAGCCAGAGCAATTAGAGCGACTGCTAAGGTCAGCAAAGTGTCTCCACCAACCTGTGTCTGGGGTCTCCATAGTAACCGGCTGGCTATTAAGTAGCAACGGTCTCCTCCACTTTCATTATGGCTTACTATCTCAGCAATGTACCACATATCCGTCGATGTTTTGGGTGTTCACGCAGCTGAAAAGAGTCCATTCTGTTAACCAAAGGCTGAACGCTACTGGACAAAGGCTGTTTGCTCAAAGTTTGGTCTTAGTAAACGGTTCTACTACCGAGTGTTGATCTCAAAGAAGGCTTTAGTGCCAACCTCCTCAGCAGTTGAGTTTACATCGCCTCCACAATAAATAAGCATCAGATATTGTCCGTACAATATTGAAATGAATCTTTATCTCCATTGAAAATTGAAAAAAATAAATAAATACCCTGCTTGGTGCAAAATGGGAAATGCAGACAGGCCTGCCATCTTTCCTGAACTCTTTTGGAATGAAGGAAGCCCTATTTCACCATATATCGATTCGGTGTGACATAATAACCAGTTTCCTGATAATGCTTTAGTACCATATTTGATTCAAAAACAATTCTAATTTGTCCAAACGTGGATTCCACTGGAAACCTCAAGGTTCGCTGATGTTTCTGTGACCAAAATGGTTCAATTTGTTCGATTGGACAGAGACTGGAGGCTAAGTTCATTTCTAAAGTTTGACCATATGCAGCGAACTGCGATGCACTGTGTATCCTGACACCTTTCTTATGGCACCAGCTTTAACCTTCTTAGTCATTTGAGCTTCAGCAGCTCAGCCGTTGGATCGGACCACATGGGTCAGCCTCAGTCTGCCACCATTTACTTTCACTTGTGACAGTATTTTTTTACGTAATAGTAACCAGTTACTATTACGTAATTGATTGCTGTTAAGTTACGTAAGTAACTTTAAAAAGTTGTGTTAAAAAATCCTCATAAGTATAAGTAAGTATGTGAAAATTTCAGGTATACTGAAAAAGAAATATTGTTAAGGTAACTGTGTATCTATTAACATGTTTCGTGACACTTTTTTTGCAGTATTTAGAATAAGAAACACATTTTTCACCACCAGTTTCAATAATCATCTGATGTTGAAATATTTTTCTTTTGCCGCTCGGGGGTCATGGAGACTTACCGCTACGTAACCATAAAAATTAATTAACCTTTTTCTTCTTCAGAAACGCTACGGCTCCGTGTTTATCTAATTCTCAAGGTTTTCACGAAGGTCCCGCTATCAGAAGCCCAGAGAGTTGAAGGTGAGAAAGCAAAACAGGAAGAAAAGGTGATAAGATGAGGCCAGATATGGTGGTGGGACTGCATGAGTGTTTATGGTTGTGCCTGGAAAGGAATGCAACAAGTGCAGACTGGGGGAAGGGCCAGAGGTCAGTGACCAATACCAAGTGGGCTTCCTCTCCTAAGCACGCCAAGAACATGCAAGCAGTTGCTCACTTTAAAGCAATGCCTGGCTTACAATAATAGTAAATAAAAACAAAAACATGTTTTTGTGATCCATGTTAGAGGTTTTTGTGACAGCCTGCAGCATTTGTTTCGGCAGCGGGGAGGATGTGTTTCAGTGTTACGCAGAGACCTTGGTTCCCACTGCCGACATGGAGGCCGGCAGCACGGCAAGAATGCAGTGGAGAGGAATGTTAAACACAAAGAGTATTGTGAGACTAAACGGCTGGCACGGCCAGCTGGGAGGTTTGGCCCGGGCGAGTCGCTTGTTTACATCCGATTCTGCAGTGACAGCCAATCAGGTGAAACGGGTCACACCATCCACATCCAGACAGCATAGACTGCTGAATGCTGGACAAAAACAAAAAAAAAGAAATTACCATGCGGTATGTAAAATGGAAGTGATCCAGGTTGTGCAGAGGACAGTTTTTGCAAATATTGCAATTTGTGTTTTTCATTTTCTTCAGAAATGTATTTTCAGGATTCTGATTCATAGGAAGATTAATAAATCATCCGATATAAAAAATAAAAATAAAATAAATCCATCAATGTCAGCATCAACAGAGGGGGAAAAAAAGCCTCTATAAAGCCCTTAATCTGTATTTTTTTTTTTTCCAACATAAAATATTTGGTGAAACATTCTGGAGAAAGTAACACAAGAAGCAGCAGAGACCCTTTCCATGTTTCCACTATTAGCCTTCCTATCAACAAATGATGTTGTAAAAATCCCACATCAGTCATAATACAGACTTTAGGTAGTTTTATCATCTATTGGCTCAATTAGCCTGATAAAAAATATATATATATATAATTTATATTTAACAGCAAGAGGGAAAACATAATATTTTAAACTCCCAAGTCTCCCAAGATAGAAAACAAAAGTGTCGCAAAAAGTACAAATCTAATAAGTTCAGTTTTAAAATAAATATGCCGACAAATCCTTTTGAAAATGTAACAGTGCTTTGTGAAGCTGAAAGAGAAAGTAGTGCTCAGCTACCGCCACCTGGTGGCGTTAGAGCACTATAGCAACCAAAAAATAAATAAATAAAAATAAACAAGGAAGGAGCAGAGGCAGGAAGTTAACATTGAATAAGTACAACTGAAATAAAGTGTTTTAATCATGTATTTTGAAAGTATAGGAGGTAATTCACATTCTGTCTTAGGCATTCCAAGAAATGTTTTGTGCAGAACTCGGTAGTGTGTTTACAGAAGAAAGAAACACAAAAACAAAGCAATTGTCTGGGTTTTTTTTTTTTTTAATAACATACAAAACAAGCACAAATCTAAACTAAAGAAATGTTCAGTGGGTCTTTTTGGATGTGGGATAAACTTTCCAGATGAGGTCAGTATCAACAACTTCAAATGTGTGTTTTGTTTATTTCTACAATAACAAAAAGCAAAAGGAAATGAATTAGTTTGTTAGGGTGAAGCATATTTTTTGCTAATTTACTTTCTAAATTTAAGGTAAACAGTGTTGCTAGAAACAGATTTTCGAGTAGGAAGACTGGCTCTGGATGCTTCAAGCGGCCCGGTTACTGCAGCGTCCTCTTGAGGAAGTCCACAAGAAGGTGATGAGGGAAACCGAAATCCATCTGAGTCACAATGTATCCCTACGGGACAAGAGAGACGAGGTCACCGTGCAGCTACTGAACATCGACACAAACTGAAGAGTGAAATACATATCTTACTTCCTGATGAAGCACCTCGGGGTCAATGATGTCAAACAAGTTGGCCCCCTGTTTGTCCATCAACCTGGTTATCTCCCCCTCCAAAACTGGAAAACGCCACACATTTCTCAACTCCTGCTACAGGCGCAGCAAGGATTTTATAAACCAACTGTGGGTAAATAATTACATATATGGGGCAGACACTTTCTCACCATTAAGGATTAGATCAAGGTAAAGTAGAAAATGTTAAGAATAATTGAGTTAAAGTCATAAATGTGATTTAAAAACAATGCTGAAAAAGGTCATGTTCACCAAAAAGCTGCCTCATTGATTAGGCGTAAGGTTGGCATTTGGAAGATTGTGTTGATTTGATGGGCCCGTTTCGTACCAGACAGGACTTTAGGAACGCCTATTTTCTCCACAGCTTCTCTTAGAAACTCAACTTGAGCTTCGTCGTTTATCTGGAAACAGAAAGATTAGTCAGTGAAGAACACCGATAGATCGTGTCTGTGAAAACCAGCTCAACCGTAGCAAGTAAAGACTGAATAAAGACGAATGCAGAAAAAAAAAAAAAAAAAAAACAGCACGTAAAAGCAATGGAAACCTCATGGTTCGCAAATTGATTTTACGGTTTTGAAACATTTGGATTGCCCAATGTGTGACATATATTGGATTCAGTCGACTGTCCATGTCAAAGTCTGAATGTGAAGCCCACACCAGACCCTGAGTAGCAACATGTGATTCTGTTGACGGGTTTTCTACGTATTTTCCATTGTGCAACAAAAATAGTGTTGAGATATTTTCATGTGTTTTTGGCACAATTTTTTCCCACACTTTCCATTGTTATTCTCACCAGTGCTTTTCTGATGTTGTTTTTATTCTCACATGTTGGATAAGGCTCATATGCTAAAGTATTCTTCCACGAAAATAAATGTTTCGTTTAAAACAAACGATAAAAGTACTCACCAGTTCATTCTGCTGGGGAAGCTCAGCTCGGATGACGGAGATCCTGTAATTATCATTTCCATCACAAACGAGCAACAGAATCTGCACATAAACTACATTTTTATTAGTATGTGTTTTTTGTAGATTTACAATCATCTTTTTTTTTTCCAACTTTTCTTTTCCAATAACTGTTTTATACCGTTTTATATCAACATATGTCCACCCTTGTCACATCTCACATCTTAACAATTATCTTTTTAAACCCCAAACGAAGAGCATCTTGATAAATTACTAAGATTACTTATTCCTTAATTAAAACATGGCACAGAGAACAATCTGTCTTGTGTAGTAAAAGCATTTTTGAGTATTTTTGAAATACGAATTAAGAATTACTCAGAGTGGTTTTAATCTCCGTCAGATAGAAAATATCAACAATAAAACATTTGTATCTATGGCTATAAAACAAAAACTGGAGCGTCTGTTCTGACCCTAGAAGAACATCTTTTTGTCTCGTCATCCTAAAAATGTACAGCTAAGCCTACTTATGTGGAAAAAAATTAATTAATTATAATAATAATATTTTCATAAATTTAAGTGTCTGGCCTTGAACTTCAGTCTGAAGTCTTCCAATTCTAAGTACTATGAACAAATACTTAACTCTTTGTTCTTGCAACAAAGACAATTTCTTCTTGCAACAACTGTCTCCATCACTTGTTGCAAGCTGCATTTCATTTACAATTTAAACGAAATGCTGAAAAAAAAATAATTGAGGCTGCTCTTTCATTGAGGCAGGCGAAGTTCCAGCCAAAGTTAGCTTATGTGTTTTCTTTGTATTGATAGAAAGTCTCTTACTGTTGCGGTTTACCGTGGAGAAAAAGCTTCTTGTCTGCATAGGAAGCTCTGACATCTACGGTGACGTTCTGTGAATGCAGGAACAAACAAATATCAGTTACAAACGATGTAATAATGACTAAAACTAGCTAGATGCTATTTTCCTAATGGATCCTACAGAGCAACAGCATACATTGTTTTCTCCACTTTGGCTATATTTTTGCTTTAAGACAATGAAATTTGTTTTAAACGCTGTTAAAAGACTGAAAACAGAAAGTTAAAGCTTTTATTTATTTATTTTTTGGCAAAATTAAATCTGTGTCACTATTTATCACGTTTTTCTTCCCTGAAAATTCACAAAATGTGAACTTTTACACAATGATCCTTCCGTGTTGGTAAAGGAACCTCCAGGTGGCACAAGAGCTCACGTCGTTATCTTTTTCACATTCCAAAACCCAGTGAAGCACGCCCTCGACGTACCATTTGAAAGGACAGCGTTGGTTTGTTTTGGCTCCCGCAGTAGAGCTCCCCAGCGGCCCGAGCCCAGACTGACGTTCCCACGGCGGAGGTGTTCAGAGTGGGAACAGAGGAGCTCCACACTCTCAGCTCCGGGGAGGCCGATCCCAACAGGCACTGAGCAGCCAGACACAAAGCAACGTCTCATATTTGAAAACGAATAAACGAAGCGAGAATTAGGGGAATGTTTTCATTGTTACCTTTGCAACATATTCAGGCTTGATGCTGGAGAGATTTGTCTCAAAAAGTGTCTGAAACAAAAAAAAAAAAAAAAAAAGAAAAAACAGAGCAGTTTTAGTTGTGACTATTTGATGTAATTTTTTCCGAGTCCTAAAAGACCAAATAGAAACTTTGGGCCTCATTCTTATTACATGACATTTGCAAGCTTTTCAAGTTTTATGAACATCTACTGAATACATATTTAAAGTATTTGTTTAAAAATATATATGTAAAAGCTTTAATTTGAATTAAATAAAGCCTGATATTCTTATTTTTGACATATTTTTCTTTGTTTCTAATCTATCTGAATTATTTATTATATCTTTTCTTATGTCTTTTTTGTGGGTTTTAGTTACTCCTATATGTTATTTTATTAATCTTGCTGTGAAGCGCTTTGGTGCAACTTGCTTCTGAGTAAATAAAATAAATAAAGCTGAATGACAAAATTAGACATTTATCATTGGTGTGCATTTTGTTGCGGAGATTTTATTTGAACACAGCATGAACAAACACACACACACACACGCACACACACAAATACTTAAACTAGCCTTTCTTTTATCTTTACAAATAAAAAATGAAAACAATTCGTAGGTTTTTCCTCATTGTTGGCTACAATTATAAAGAGCCAGAAGCGGCTTTGGAGGTGAGGTTGCAGATCATTTAGTCCAAAAACAGAACATCCCAAGTGGCAGATGTTCATACATACAGATGACACTAGGTTTTTACAAACTGTGTGTTTTATACTCACAGACTACCACTGGGAACTCTTTTAGAAACAGAGAAGACCAGCTTTGTGCTCACGTCGCCGCAGACTGACACCCAATAGATGTATTTATTATCTCCTAAATGGGGCCTGTTACAGAACAAGTAGCCAAGATATTTCATTTCCACCACTTTTGGCAGAAAATGTCTCACCTCAAGGTCTTCTGAGGAAATGTTAAGTTGGAAGCGGCCATCTTGATGAGCAGCAGCAATCAGCGGCTTAAAAATTTCATCTGTTGTTAAGAAAGTAAACAAAAAAAATTACAACAACGAGGCTGCTTTATGGAAAGTAATGGCAAGTTTCCCACTTCAAGCTGGATTTACAGGGTCAAATCTGTAATAAAACATGTGTAGTAATTAGTTAATTAATATAAATATAAGGTCTTCTCAGAAATAAAATACAAATTTAAAAATCGCCAAGAGACATCAAAGACTTGTGGTGAACCCAAATGTGTCTGTATTTTCCTTTCTGTCAAAAAAACCCCACCTTTTTATTTATTTTGATATATATATATACATACAATCCTATAATGGAAATTTACATTTGTAGTTTGTTTTTACTGTCAAAGTGGAGACTTTAAAGAGAAAAATGACGCCACTCCCATGCTTTAAAGCATTTCTATCAAAGCCCACCTGAGAACCAGAAGTAAAGCATCCTGTTTTCAGTCAGGTGATCTGGGTGAAAAACCGAGGCGTCGATCACAGAAGTCAAGTTTAAGTAGGTTGTCAGACCCTGAAGGAGATAAACATCAAAATGCCTCAAGGAGAGGTTCATGAAGCTACGTAATTCTGACAAGATAAGGGACGCCATATTTACTATACACAGCTAAAATATTCAGATGATTTCAAATGATCTTTCCAACCTTGTGGTAGGACTCTATGTAGTTTGCTGTGATGAGAGGAGTCGTAGTCACACCAATGTCAACACTGATGCCGCCATCGCTGAGGAAGTTCGCTGCAGATGCAAACAAAGCCAAACATTCGGATATTACGACAATCTTAGAACATTGAACATGAAGATTTAAGAGCCTACAACTCAAATGAAGGCCATACTATTCTATCAGATAAAAATCTGCTAACTGGTCCACAATTAGAATAAATTAGTTCCTCAGTTTGGCCAAGCAGACACCGAGACAACATGATCCTCGATTTCACAGACAACATAACCCTCACCTGCTGTGTCTTGTATAAATTCAGCCAGGATGTCCGCCAGCTTGTTGATCTCTTTACAGATCTGCATTTGTCGACACACTTGTCGTTACGTTTGACTGGAGGCCGATGTGAAAACACCAAAGCCTTCGGTCTCCACCCTCACCTGTCCTTTGACGACCAGCTTAACTGTGAAGGTGATGAAGTCGGTGAAGAGCTTCTTCAGCCAGTTGGGCCTGATCAACAAACAATGAGACCCACATTAACACCAGAGAACAAATTGCCCTGTTAAAAAGCCAGGTTTTTGTAAAGTGAGAAAAATGAGACTTAAGGTTTTTCCCCCAAACAAAAGGTGTATTTGTTTTCAGCTACATTGACAAGTCTAATCAAAAATTGAAGTTTTACAGTCAATTTCGATGCGATTTTTTTTTACATCGCAAAAACATGGATTTTAACATATATGTATGTACTTTTTTTTAAATCAAGTACAGTTTCATCACTTACTCCTTGTCTCCTTCCAGATAGAGGCGAAACTTGTGAAAATTCAGGTAACAATCGGACGTGTCTGCAGCAACCTTTGAATTACCGCAGTCTGAACAAAAAGTTTGGGAGTAGAAAGAAAAATTAATTAGAAAAAGAAATGGAGATGGAGAATATAACCATCTATGGTAATGTGTTAT
Source organism: Poeciliopsis paucimaculata (assembly GCA_903067055.1). Taxonomy (NCBI): domain Eukaryota; kingdom Metazoa; phylum Chordata; class Actinopteri; order Cyprinodontiformes; family Poeciliidae; genus Poeciliopsis; species Poeciliopsis paucimaculata. Next base: position 13,814 of record CAEGAD010002540.1, on the reverse strand, counting down.
AATTAGACCCCAAAATACAGTAGAACGTGATTGACAAGTTTGTTGAGGTTGAGAACGGGCATACAATTTGTTTTTACATTAATCAAAAGCAAAGAGTAGTCATATTTAAACTTTAATAAAACATTTTTCAATCTGAAAATATAATTATTATTAATAATAATAATTATAATAATAACAATAATAATGATAAAAGATTAGTAGAGTCAAACAACTACGTGAAACTAGTTAAATGAAAAATATCTTTTGAAACTAAGGGGGGGAAAAAAGTCCGTTATTTACTTACAAAGTTTTGGGTTGACTCCAAGATCAATCTGAGTTTCAACCTCAAAGTCAAGTCTGTGTCCAACATTGACTCTGATAAGAAAAGAAAAACAAGAATTAAATCGCTGAAAAAAATAAAATGAGAGAAACAAACAAAACAAAAATAAAATGAGATAAACAAAACAAAAACATCATACTCCTATGTGCATTATTGTAATTTCCTAACCATAAACATATCTTATGTCACATGGCAGAAGAACACTGTAACATAGTTTTTGAATTATTCCCTTTTTTAACAATTAAAAATCCCGATACTGTATCCCATCTTGCTGATATTAAATAAAACGTTGTTGAATCAAGTTCTATATTATCATTTGAACATCCCGCCTATCATTGTTACAAAAACTTGCTGCGTGAGTCGTTTGACAGAACCATATTGAATAACTTTAATAATCTTCTTAATAATCTTTCTGAGCCATCTGAGCAATGAAATATGCTTGTAGCAGCGTCGTGCTGGGGGACATCCGTCCATCAGTTGATGGACAGATGGACGGAGGTAGAGAGAGGGCAACATCTGGAAACATGTGGAAAGTGGTGCTGGGCGGTAGGTTCAGATGCTGACAGAAAAATGACCCTAAATGTATAGATGTGCTTTAGAATAGTTTTGATGAAAGCAAATTCCAGGGACCGAATACAAATGCATGTCATATTTTTATTTGTAAGAAAAAAAAAAAAAAAAGACTTAGACTAATATATCACTTTTCTTCCCTACCTTGAGTTGATCTATCATTTAATGTTGCATCAAGTACTCTGTGATTTGTGACTGCAATGTGACAAAACCCGACAAAAAAATAATTAAATGTGCATAAAACACTTTGACTGTTTTGTTGGGGGTTTTTTTTAACCAAACTTGCACATTGGGACTCACAGCCAGCTGCCATATCCGTACTGAATGGTGCCACTGAACACAGCGGAGACGTTGTTTATCTCCAGACCGATGCCTTCCCCTGGACGCAGCTCGAAGTCACTCCGGCCGATCGACAGGTTGTAAATCTCCAAACTGGGCGAGTCGCAAAGAGAAAAAGCCTGCAGCAGCTTGTTGTGTTGTCGACACACTTTTGTGGCGGTTTGAGCGTGAGCGCTTACTTTTCTAGGCCGTATGAGACTTTGCCAAAGAAGCCGGCAGATTTCTCTCCTTGCATGCTTGGGTAACGGGCATGTTGGAAAGCCGCCTCGATAACTTTAGTGGTCTTCTCGTTCACTAAAGACATAAAGACACAGAAACAGCACCAGAAAAACCCTCACAGACTCTACTTTAGCTTTTTGTATCAAAAGTTTCAGATCATCAAATACATTTGACATAAAACAAAAGATAATCCTGAAAACAGTTTATGAATAAATATAATATAAATGGAGCCGACCTTCCCCGATGTAAAATAAATATTTGTTTTTTAGCCAGTTTGGAGAGTTTTTGAGGACCTCCTGGCATCTCTATTTGATCTAAATCTGGACACTTCAACACCTTGCTGATGTGCTTTGACGCTTTCTCCAGCTACATAACCCAAACAAGCTTCAAGTCTTAAAATGATGATTGAGCCCATCGAGGAAGTCATGGGTTTATCAGTGAAAACAAGTTGTTTAGGTCCTAAAGAAGCAAAGCCGACTTTCACCATGTATAACATTTTTCCGAGACGTTGTGTTGGTCCAAAATGAAAACCTCCTCTTCCACTAGGTGCAGTTGTGCCCTCCCTGAAGAGTCATCATCATTAGTAAGCTGAAACAGTGGCTCTTTGCAGAGCGTATATTCAAACCTTTCAGTCTGCCATTTTGAACTTTTAGAATCCCTTTTAAAATGGCAGATTTCAGGACACGGGTGCAGATTGACACATAATAGTTTGAAATTTTATTGTTAATCACAATTTTTCTTCTCATATTGAAAGAATGCCTTGTTTGGCGACACAAATATTGACAGTAAATTCTTACTTTCATGTTATTAACCTGCTATTTCTGTCCCAATTCCATGTTCATCAAGGTCTCCAGTCATAAGCCAAATTTCATTGATTTACTTGGATATATAAAACATTATATATCCTTAATATTGCACAGTAACAACAATTCAAAAAAACTTGAAAGACATAAGTATTTTAAACATTTGAATCTTTTCTTATTATTATTTTACGTGTTGGAACGAATTGAAAAGCCTGTTATTTTGTGTTTGTGCTCGACTCGTAGCCTTCGTTTACATTTCTTTGTTTTTTGTCAACTTGATGTTTGTCTTGTTCAGTTTTTGCTTTTAGTAAAGATTTATTGTAAGTCATATCTTAAGCTTGGAGCTCATTTTTTTGGCCAACATAACTACACTTGTACTTGCTGGTAAAACGCACTCAATTTGGTCATTTTGCTGAATTTCAATCCGCTTAAAGATCCTAAATTATCCAGTAAGGTGTGTGTTGTGTGTTTTGAAAACACACGTTAATTCCTTCAGCTTAGAGACCTTCTTCCCTGCCGAATAACGCACAGGTCAGAGTTAATGTAACGTAACAGAGAAACAGTCGAACAATCCTCAGAACGTGGTCAGATACTAAGTGAGAGAGAAGCCAAAGGTCACAGTGAAACAATGAAAACCTTCAGAAGTCCTGGAGAAATATTGATCGAGACCAACGAAGGAAAGAAAAACAAAGCAATGATGGGCGAATAAAGTATCTGTATCTTAGAGCTTGGTTAACGTAAATTGACAGGGATCTGTAACCAGCTTTTGAAAGAGGTGGTAGAGCAAAAACACCCAAACGGTATATTTAAATGTCGAAAGCCACTGGTGAGGACTTCATCGTTTCTCAGTTTCTGTTCACCGTATTGTAAAGCCATTCTGGTTAAACTACAGTCACTTGTTGCCAGTCAATCCAGTAATCAGATTGGATTGGGGGGATGTCAGTACTACTCACACACAGCGGCCGCAGGATAGGTGAGTCTGCACACAATCCCAGTGTATTTGTAGGCCGAAGAAGGATCCTGAAGGCAGCTGTGGGTCGTTCCAAACAGAGAGAGGAGCAGCAGCCAAGGGGAAATTTGGCCCAGCATTCTGCTGGATCCTCCAACCGTCGAGTTACTGCAACAATCGCTCTGCGGCCCGTTAAAGCTGCAGGTTCAGGTTACCGCAGCTTTCAAGGGACAGACTGCCTTGTTCATCCAATCAGAAACGGAGGAGTTGTGTGGTGAAGAGACAAACACAGAATCAGATTTGGGGGGAAAAAAAAGAAAAAAAACAAAACGGGTCAAAGTGCAACTTTGTCAGTGAGGTAACAGCCGGAAAACCTACTACACAAATGAGAGAGGGCAAGGTGACGCAAGATGAAAAATAGCCGATGTTAAAGAAAAGAAGTCAAGGCAAATATTATTGTTGTACATACCCACAAAAATTATATTAAAAAAATGTCCAAAAACTTGAAAAACATACATTTCTGTCAAAAACTCCCAGTTTCCCTGCTCTGACCAACTTCCCTGTACTGAGCTCTGTTTGAACAAAGAGGGTTTTAACATGCAAAGGTTCTCAGGGTAACTGGATACAGGAGCCAAGTGTTCATGTCCTACTGCGTTTTGTCCTCCGAATCTCCTATGTGGATGAGTTGAATTTGATCTTGTAACAGTATTATACATCCCAACTTTTACAACCGGGTTCACACACAAACGCCCCACAAAAAATAAACTGGAGATGCTCCCAAAAACTATCCAGGGATTCATAGAGAGGCTTTTACTTTGTTGAACCGCCTCTGAAGTTCCTTCAGGGCCTGAACTGTAAAAGACTTAAAAACATTTTCTTTGAAGTAAAAACAATTCTCCCAACCTCCTCTTGGAGATCTCAAAAGACAAAACGTTAATAATACCGGGGAGTCAGTCAAAAGCAGAAGTTGATTTAAAACCCATTACAGTTTAACTTTGACCGAACATGTGAACTGTGGTGGAATTTAAACGTCAAATAACTTAATAGTGAAAACATTTGACCAATCAATATGCTACAGGTTCTGGGAAATATCCCATCAGGGCTTTTCCCTATAATTTCCTTATGCAGTGGAAAAGGAAAGGACTTTTTTGTTTCTTAAAAGGGGCAGAAACTTTCTTCACCCAAAAAAACAAAACAAACAAAAAACAGTATTATTTGACATACAAACATTTATTGCATCTTTTATAAGAAACGTTTCCATTGCGAGGGCCATTTTAAGGCAGGAACAAAAATAAAGATAAAAATGTCCACTATACACAGTGACCTTTGCCACAGTCTTCTTTCCTCCCCACACAGGAGATACAAGCATTAAGTTAAGGTACAGAAAATATACAAGATTACACAATTACCTTTCATTCTGCTTACTTAAATGTTCCTTCAAGGCTTTACAGAGACAAGATTATGAAACTTATTTACCATTACAGACCAAAATTCATGCGAAAGAATTAAGTACTAAAGTCATTTGTATCTGATCACTTGCCATTCAACTTGCCATTCTATATATTATAGAAAATATCAGGAAGAGGAATAGTGTATTGCATTATATAATCTGGAATGCTACCAGAAAAACACATTGACAAAAAGCTGAGACATAAAGTCCTCCTAATATCATTTTTTAACAATGTGGTTTGCTTCTTTATATTGGATTTGATCTGTAATTTCAACTATTTATGTGTGAAAGGCTCTGAGCCCCTAAAAGACCATGACTCATAACCTCTATGTTGAAGCTTGCATATGAGAGATGTAAAGTGCGTTGTGGACACAAAAATATATATGTACAGTTTTTTGGGTTTTTTTTAAACATGCTTTTATAAACTACTTTTCAAATCAATTAAGTAAAAATATTTGTATTTGGTCACAAAGAATGTGTCAATAAAAATAATCCACCTTAAAACCTTAAGAGTGGAAAAAAGTAATCTGGGATCAAACCTTTTTTTTTTTCCGTGTTTTATCCGAGACATGAATTTCTTTTTCAGTTTTCTTGAAATAAATTGCATTCAAATTATAACTTAATGTTTATAGTGTGGCACTCCTGCAAATCACCTGCAATCGCAGACTAACAAGCTGATTTTTTCTATTACTTTAGCCAGTTTCCAGAAGGTCCATTAGGTTCCTTTGCCTCTGTAGTGACAAAAAGCTTAAAAGTGAAAAATGTTAAAAAAGTTAAAAATGTGCTAATGTTCTTTCAGAAAATCTAAAAACAGATTCAGGAGTATCTGTATGTGACAAACCTACTGGTCGCATACTACTCTTTATTTTTTTTTCTTTAGATCTCATGAAATTCGAATGCTTTAGGGAAAAAAATAATCCCTCATACTAAAAGAGAAATCACAAAAAACAAATACTTTCCTTCCTTTACCTTCAGGTTCCACATTGTGCCTGTTACCTCCTGATGAAGCATTAAACATGGTGCTGGGATAGAAACCTGAAACTAGCATTGAGAAACTGCCAGCTTTCAGTCCTTTGGTACTGTCCATATTTTTTTTGGCAAGTCTCACTGTGCTGGCATTCGGTTTGCCACTTCCTGCCACCTCGGGATCCCAGCATGCTCTCCGGTTGCCATTATAAACCAAACGCTGCCTCCTCGGGAGCTCAGTTCGCCACGCCCTGAGCAACCTCAGGTATAAGGGAGGAGAAGAAAGTCTTGAAGAAGACCCAGGCTGTCCACATGACAGACACCCTGTGAGGAGGAACCAAGACTGCCGTCATCAGCTCCTCAGAGTCCTCAGCTGCTGCAATCTGTCCGTCAGCTGGTTCTTCGGCCTGAAGAGTCAAAGGACAGAAAAGTTTCTCAGTGAAAAGTAGTTCACAATAAACCTCCATCTGTAAGTCGTTTGTTCATCTATGACGAGGTTGAAACAATTCTGCTATAAAATTAACGAAGAGCATGTTTAAACAATTTGGAGAAACTTAAGTGAATAAAATCTGAAATTCTTACGAGATTATGCTCGGGGTTCCTGTCCTCATTCTGCTGGTTGTGTTGGACCTCAGCAGGCTGGATGTTGGGTGCTTGAACCGGTGCTGGCCTTCTGAAGGGAAACCAGCCCATAGTGTGTCTGCATATGGAAAGAGAAGAGAAATTACTTTCTGTAAATGCAAAAATGTTCAATTTTGCCAGTATTAAACCATATCTGTGGGCACTAAAAAAATCTAAGTAAATACAAACAACAAGGATATGCACTGCAAAGCCAAAACTCTGACTTAAAACACAAAAATCCATAAAGCACAAAATATATTTCAAAAAAATCAATTAAAATTGGCTTCAGAACTGCATTACATTTGTAATAAAAAGAAGAAGAAAAGCAGGATTCTGATTGAAGATTATTACGTAACATTAGTATATTTAATCCTTTCTGTGTGTGTATAAAAAGAAAATATTTTCCCCTGAGGAGTTTGGGGGAAAAAAAAAAAAAGGAGATGCAAGTTTTTAGAGCAGCTTTAAGTGCCTCAGCTCCTGATGGCTGGGCAGTGTTCACAGTCAGCAGCTACTTATGTGCAGCAGAAATCCCACAGTGCTCCCCCTGCTGGTCAGTCACCACTAATATCTCAGATAAAAATAATAAAAAAAAGAAACTTAAAGCTTCATTTTGGTGTTTTTTTTTTACTGAGTAGAGAAGGTGTTGGCACATGGACTTCAAATTGAATCCATTACTTGCCAAAATTGAATTTTGTTTGTCCAACTGAATTATGGCTGAATCATATATTCACAGCCACTAACGCATAATCAAAGGAAACCAAACTACCAGCGATTATTTGGGAAAAGGAACGCTTGCTTTTTTTCACTTTTCTTAATGCTGCTCATCAGCCAAGAAGATTTATTCTCAAATTGATTCAAAATATAAAAACAAAGAGCAGCAGAGATGCTTACAGATACATGACGAGCAGCGTGCTCATCACCAGCAGAAAGCGGCTCAGGTTGGAGTTGAAGTAAACGATCATGAGAAGGACGCTGAGTCTTGCCGCGGAGTACAGCCAGTCCAGCCAGTCTCGCTCCACGTCCTCCTCGTCCTCCATTACGGGCCCGCCCTGTGCGTTCATTCGCATGTTCTGATTGGCCTCCCCCGGGTTGATGAAAGCGGCGTCCTGCACCGGGTTCTGATTCACTGGCAGGTTGTCAATGGGGTTCTGATTGGCCAGAGGGGCTGGGACAGGAACTTGGTGGGCAGGTACAGGTGCATATTGGCCAATGGTTGCCACCGGCGTCAGGGGAACAGAGCCTGCCGCTGCCATGGCTGCGTGGCTATTGGTGGGAAATTAGATTTAGAGATCGGAAATCTCTAAATATTGATCCAATGGAGAGGATCAATAATCAACAGATACTTACTACTGCATGTAATATTGTCTTGCGTAGACATGTTGGAGCCACAGGAGCTGCTGGGGGCTGTACAGAGATAAGGCAGGAAAGGCTGGCTGGGTCAGCTGGGATGCTGCAGTGCTGCAGGAAAAATAGAAATCTTATAAGAAACGTGATTTTTTTGTCCAAGAAAAACACCAGCAGCAATAAAATATGGAAAGCTTGGCTTAATATTTACTTGTTGGCCATGTGGAGGTTTATACTGATGCTCACAATCTGAAAACTGCACTTATAAAAGAGCTATTCATTCTGAAAGTGTTAGGTGCTCTCATGGAAACTCCCAAGTGATTTCTTCTCAATGTCTTTAAATTTCACTTCTGTCTGTGACAAGAGGTTACTCTGAAGACAGTAGCAAACAGAAATGATTGTATGTTTTGGGGTAATTGCAGGCTGCATCTTGTGGTTTTCCTCTCTTTAATCTGACATTCTTAGATGCCTATAAACAATCTTCAGCAGCTTTGTGCAGTTTCCTCTCCTGCTTTGCACCTTGTTTAAAACAGTCTTAAATGAACAAAGTTGTCTCTTCGTAACTTACGGTGTTGAAGCAGGCCATGTTGGAGCTCCAGGTGTCTGCGTGTGGATCTGAGTGGAAGTCGCTGATGGAGTCTGCCTCCTCTGCCTGAGCTCCGGTGTGCTGGGAGTCTGAACAGGTGGGCTCAAACTGGAAGGATGTGGTTGTTCTGCCTCTTTGGTCTGCAGAACAAAACACAAAGTGTGAGACATGTGAGAGGTGGTGTACACCAGGGTTCTGCAGCTTTTACAATCCAAAGAGGCATTTTGCTTTCAGTCTAGCAAAATATTTATTTTTTAAATCACTCTGCAACAGGACATTTGACCTAAATTTGCATTTATTTCAAGTTTTAAAAAATTAATAATGAAAAAAAGGAGAATAAATATAGCTTCCTTTATAGGATGTTGACATTTGTGGAAAATGCTGTAAAAATATATTAATGACAAAAAAGCGCATCATTTCCAACATAATTAAAAAGATAGAGCTAAAAATATTACTGGTACATTTGCAAATTCAATGCAATTATTCTATAGAAAAACCTCTAAAATATGTTTAATATTGTTCATCATTTTGAGTCAAAATGATGAACAATATGAAGAGTGGAAGGTCCAAAGAGCTACTAGTTGCTGTGCCCTGGTTTAATTAAGAAACAGGATGCACAAACACCTGCAGGTTCTGAGTATTAACCAAAGTAAAGAAGGCAGTGAAACCGAAGCGAGCCATCTTTAGGAGTAAGATCTTTGAGGATGACAGCTGAGGTGGAACTGTTCCACCTCACAGCATGTCGGTAGAAAAAGAGGAGTTGAAAGAGCACACCTGCTATAAAGAGGGTTGGTTTTTATATTTTTGTCATTTTGAAAACAACTTGTTCATTAAAATCTGATGAAACATATCTCAGTCCAATAGACTACATAATTTCTAAAACCAAGTTTTAAAAGCCTGGAATATAACTAAAAGAAGAAAAGGCAAAACATTAAGGTATCATTTGCCCAAACAGCATTTTCAGCTCCGCATAAAGAAGTTAAATATGCAAAAAAATGTGCCGTGCAAGATAAACTGCTGACAAGACCACAAACTCGAACCACTTAGGAAAACAAAACCAGACACTTTTGGAATTAAAATGATCAATCTCTGCTTTAACGCAACGGTAACCACAACTGCACTCAAAAACATTGGACGCATATTTACTAAAACAAAAAAAATGTTTTTGAAAAACAACTCTTGTTTACCATTTTCTCTCAAGGTTTCTCAGAGCTTCAGTGAGTGAAGCTTAAGATTTTAAGGCCATTACGATATAAATTTCAGAATTGCATGAATAGGAAAAACTCTGCCTCCATAAGTTTAGCTGTTGAAGATGACTCCATGGCTTTTAGCCCAAAGTTAGCCAAAAGGACACTTTAATACAATTTACAGTAAGATTCTTAATCATCACAGATGACTGGTAATGATTAAAAAGCTTTGTTTTAAGCCAAGCTTGGTTAACCCTCCGACGGTTTTAGCATAATGCTCAGGAGGACGTTGGCAGATATCACGGTCAGACAGCAGAGAAGCAGGAGGTGGTTGTCCCATTAGATCGTCAGTCGTCCCCCCACACACACACACAATGTGCTCATTTATGACAAAGGAGCAGGCAATTTTAGTTTGACTTGAGAGACATACGGAACACCTTTTGAAGCTTTAAGACGTTTAGAGCCCCCTGAAACTATCTTTGTTACTGATCTCCCACCCCACAAATATCTATCTGCATACCTCCCTTACAGATTCTAATCTAGAACTGCAGAGACCACAGTTCTATGTCAGTAATTTAAAGACTTTTTAAACTAATGTTTACCTTTGTTGCTGCTTGGGGTGGATTCCTCATGGGGCACACCAGGTGCAAAGTGGGAATGGAGTCCAGCTGTAAAATCAAAGATAAAAAAAGTGAAATTGTGTCCATGTAAACCCTCACTGTTGTCACTTTGGGAAAAAAAATGACAGCAAGCTGGTATAAACAAAAAAGGCTGCTTGTCCTTCTGTCTTCCGTTTATGTAAGATCATGGTTGCTTCACAGCAGAAAGGTCTGGGTCACCTTAAACCTTCGGCAACCAGAACAATTTTGCAGTCACATAAAAACATTAAAAAAAACAAAAAAAACAATGTTAGATGCAAAAACACAATAACCTAGTTTAGCACTCAGTGCATTCTAACACCTGATTTAAACTCTGTTCTTCTTCTGCCTCAGCTTTGAAAAAACAAGTCTTCGCTAAAATATAGATATAAGAGATTATATAATTCTTCAGGAAACAAAAATAGAAGCCAAAAACCTTTAGACTTTTGGACTCATAATATTTGCTAATCAAATGACATTATGCGATGGATCCCTAGAATAATCCCCTGTTGTGTTTCTTGTTATTAGCAGTATTTGCATGCAGCTCCAGGTTCCGCTCTACTGTTCCTATTTAACACAGAGCTGGTGTTTCATTTCTCAAAGCAAGAGTTGCACATTTGAAGCTCATACTGGTTGGTGTAATCACCCTGAATGTAAGGACACTAACAAAAGTCAATCTTGAAGGACTTTTGTCACATTAAACATTTATGACACGCCTAAAAAAATGTGTTCATAAAATAGTGCCATGGCAACTGAAGAAAATACATTAAAAAATTGTGTTTTTAAGAATGTTTGTTAAACAACAGTGTTGTATCACAATCACTCACAAGATAAAGATATGAAATATCATCCTCCACTGAATTTAAAAACAATAAGAACCCATTTATAGGCTCTTAAAGAGGCTCTTAAATATCAAACAATTTTCAATGAGAAAAAAGTGTCCAGAAATTATGTACCCTGCATTACTCAGAATAATTTTAATAAGTTTACTGATTTAAAGCTTAATTGTAAATTTGAATCATTTCTGTGTTCTAATAAATTTAAACAGATTGTAATGAACAATAAGCACAATGAAAACATACCTGTCTGAAGAGATCTTTGATGTGCAAATGATCAGGCAGAAGCTTGCCAGCAAGGATCAGTCTCTGGTCACCTACTGCCTAAAATACAAAAAAACAAACAAAAAAACCCCTCAAATTTCAGGCATTAAATCATTTGGAAGAAAATATCTCACATTGAACCAGTTTTCTACTACGGATAATTTGCTAGTCATGTAAAGAAAACAAAAATGCTATGTTTCAAATGGCAAAAGAGCAAATAAACATGTCTTTATTGTCATTAAATAATTGGCTTTTGTAGACGTTTTTGACAGCAATGTTATTTTTAAAATACTACACAGTTGAGGTCATTACACGCGAGTTATGCAAAACATTTGGAAAGAAAAATGTTGAAATATAGCACTTTTTACAGTTTCTGCATTTTGCTTGCAAACACCTGCCTCACCTGTTCCCACAACATCTGACTATTGATAACGCAGACCTATTCAAGATTGCCTCAGAGATTGACAACTAAAACAGATCTGAGCTGATCTAAAAATGAAATCTCTTCTGCTTGCTGGGAAATTTTATTCTTAGATTTACATAAATTTGCTGCTGATGAGAGGCGTGTTATTTAATATTAACAGAGTCGGCTAAAACCACATGGCTATCTTCCCAGGGTTGATCAACAATAATTAACTTTACTGCGAAACTACAGCTTCTCTTTAACTTTGACAGGGTTTTTCTTTCAGTTTTGGGTCTCACCGACTAACTGCACCATCTAATCTCAGAAACAAATGCAACAAATTTTTAGCTGCTGGCATTTCAAGACTTTCCCATATGAAGGTAAACATACAAAGAATACAGTTTTTACAATTTTATTCAACATCGGTGGGGTAGTGTTGGAGCCTTGACCCAACAAAATGCATGTTTGTTTATCTGAAGACCACGCTTTAAAATGATAAAATTAAAAATTTTAAACCAAGTGGCTTGCTCAAAGTACCTATATTTTGACTAAAACATCTGTTTGAATGACTAGAAAGTTAATTTTTTTGTTTTCATGTCGTATACTCCCCAACCCTGTTGTAAACCTGTCTTTCTCCATGAATAAATTCAACATAGGCAGATTTTCTTTTTGAATATTTTGGGTCAATAGACATTTGATATTATCAAAGACATAATATTCATATTAGATAGTTTGTTAGTTTGTTTAACACTTTGTGGCCATCTTTAAGCATTTTGGGGTTGCAATATTTAACAGGTTTCAATGAAAATGGATCCTTCCTTTTCACAGACAAATATTAAATTGTCATTGTTTGACATGCATTTTGTAGCTCCTTCAGATAAAATAGTTTATTCTGGGTATCTCAGTATCAGTAACTACTCCAATTGAACCTTGTTGACCACAGCGCCCTGAGATGACCTCTGTTGAATCTTTGCTTCACAAACTGTACTCTCGTTGCCTTGTTAGCTTGTGGAAAACACTGTAAAAACATTTTTAATTTATGGGTTACAAAGACAGCATTACGAAGATTTCTATGGCCCTTTTGGAAACCCGTAACAAGCGGACATTTAGAACAAATGCACCCAGGCAGGAAGATAATACGAAGGAAATGGCTGACAGCTGTTAGCTCTGAGCGGCTGTGTTATGACATTCCACAACATAGCCTCGAGCTAATATCTAGCCTCGTATTACTTACCGGTTTGCTTGGGTAAACCCTCGACAAATGCGCCTTAAGGTCCTTTACAGTCCACTTCATGTCGACCCCATCAATAATTTGGTCCTCGTGAGCCTGGTTAGGCGTTTTAACGAGAAGACTGGTCGTCTTTTGTTGAGAATCTTCTAAATCCATTTTCACCTTTGAGTCAGTTGATGCGGTTACGAGAACTGGGTGGAGGTATTCGCTACAACAACGCTACTCAGGAACAGCGACGCGCTTTTATAAAATAATGCTGGTAGGAAGGCTGGAACAAAAGTAAACCTTCTCTTGAGCTGAGAAACTTTACGACCGGAGGATCGTCTAGAACTGTCTGTACGCGGTCCGTCGAACGGGACTTTACAGGAACTGTATTGTTTCCAAACACATTGTGGCTGCTCCTGATTGGCTGAACGCCACTTTCGCTCAGACGTGGAGGCTCGTCAAATGTTTGCACAGAGAGCATGCGCAGAAATGTACAAGCTGTACGCCGCTCAGCAATTACTCAAAGATCGTCTATTTTGCAATGGTGCCTGAAATAGCTCACTTTTACTCGAAATTGACAACTCTTTAAACCTATTATACATTTTTAACACAGAAAGGACTATCCATGTTATATGTTTAAATTCATCAACAAAAGATTTTATGGAATTTTACAGCCATGTAAGACCCTGTGTTCTGCTTTAGTAGCACCCCTTACATGTGTTGTATCTGAAAAGTCAACAAAGTGTGTCCTCACTTTTAACCCCTCTGTGATTGAAAAAGTAACTTTTCAGAACATTGCACATCCAGTAATGTTGCATCAGTTAACTTATTCACATCGCAAGAACATCGAAATATTAATTGGTGTCAGTAATTCACGTAAAAAGGGAAAATCCTGTTACACAGATTATTTAAAAGGCAAGGATGAAAAAGATGTATTTGAAAGGAGCTTGTGTTAGACATTACCAATGCCAATTACCAAAGCCAATATATATATATATATATATATATATATATATATATATATATATATATATATATTTATGTTAATCTGTTTATTCAGATTAAAATATATTGTTGGTAATCTGTTCTGTGTATAAAAATCAG
>CAEGAD010002538.1:0-15797 GCA_903067055.1 Poeciliopsis paucimaculata | reverse complement strand
ATGGTCTGTGACCTGCTGGGGGCCACAATGGTGCTTCCTCGCCTCATGATGGATTTGTTGATGGGGCTGAAGAAGATCGCCTACATCCCAGCCATCCTCCAGGCATTCTGCGCTCACACATATGGTGCAGCAATGTCGACTATTTTAAGTGCAATGGCCTATGACAGGTAATGAGAAGAAAAGTTTATGTAACTGTTCCTTTTTTTAGTTTAGTTTTCTCTTTAGGTTTTGAGATTGAACTGTGAGCTATGGCTACTTTTAGGATATGCATGAAAATGAATCCAAACTTTTAAAGTAGTCATCATATAAATCTATCCAAAGCCTTCAGTTTTTAGGTTGTGGAAAGGTTTAAAGAGAATTCTGTTTGATTCAGTCAATTCAGCTTATTCATACAGTGACAACAAATATCATATCGAGGCACAGAAAAATATGTATTTCCAAATTATCAAAGAAATACTGTTAATTGAATTAGTATTATGTCTGAGGAGTTTGAACATACATCTGAATATTTTCTTGCATCTAAACATGTGTAATTGCTGGTCAATTGACTCATAAAGCAGCTTAGCTGCTATGAGGATATTTTAGACATTAAGTCATGTTTAACTTTAAAGAACTGCCTATCACAATGCAGTTTAAAGTCTTAAAGACAGTATCTTTTCAAGCGCAGCTTTGGGAATTTTGTTCCCTGACAGCTCTGTCTCTCTGCAGGTATGTGGCAGTGTGTGAACCTCTCAGGTATCACTCCATCATGACTTCGGCTCGGCTGCACAGCTGCTGCGTTGTGGCCTGGATCGTTGCTCTGCTGCTCATCGCTGTGCTCTTCTCCTTCCACATGAACGTCCCATTGTGTGGCCATCTAGTCCAACATGTCTACTGCAGCAACCGGGGCATCCTGAACCTGGCCTGCATTCCCACGCCTGCCAGCAACATCTACGGTCAGTGCTTTTCTTTTAAGGCTTAAGTCTAGTTCACTTACAAGGTAAAATATAAACCTTATCAGTGCAAACCGGAGGCGTGCTGGTGGTGCATGTGCAAAGCGTCGAGGCCTTCATGTCTTCCACTCTCTCACAATTAGCTTTCCTATCTGACAACGCCAAATAAATTTCACTTGAGTCAACAAATCCTTTACAATAATAGTTCAGTGCAAAGCAGTCCCAATGGTTTGGTGAACACTGAAATCTGTTTTAAAAACTATGCTTGTGCCTAACAGGAGTAGATACATTAACTTTATTTTGTTTATTTCTTATGGTTTTGGACACTCCTCAACTTACAAGTCAATCCACATAATAATGGTTGTAATTCATCTTAAGAATCAGCCTGCCTAGTTTCACTTATTTACCTCTTTAAATGAATATTTTGTGTTGGAACACAAAGCTGGTCACATGTGATGCTCCAGAAAATGAAGCATCACATCAATAAAAACATTTACTACTGTTTTTATAAAGTAGTAAATGTATTTCCTCTTGGGACCCAAACAAAAAGCTGGCCACAAGTGATACTTTAGAAGTTTTTTTTTATGTTTATGATATATAACCTCTGGTCTTTATTTCTTTTCAGGTCTAGCGATGACCTGGACTTTAAGCACAGGAACCTTCATCATCATCGCCTATTCCTACATCAGAATCCTGAGTGTTTCCATCAAACAAGGCAGAACAAACAGCAGTATCCGCAGCAAGGCATTTCAGACCTGTGCTCCACACATTCTTGTTTACGTTCTCTATCAGACCTCTTCACTGATTGTGATTTTAATTCAGAGGTTCCCCTCTCTTTCCCAAAACATGAAAAAGTTCTTCAGCGTTCTTGTCTTCATCATTCCCCCCATCATTAACCCCCTCATCTATGGACTGGTCAGTAAAGACCTGAGGGTCAGCTTTATCAAACGTTTCTCAACCAGAGTAAGAAACAAAACTTTGTACTGACACTGTAGCTTGTGTTCTTAGGTTATATAACTCCTCTAGTGGAACTTATGCTTCTCATAGATGCTGGAAAATGTTTATATCATTTATGTTCTAAGAGGTGACACATCATTTGGTGTCTGTGACTGATTGATGTGTGTATGCATGTTTTTATTTAACCAGGACAATAACTTAACTGAGGTTAAAACCCTCTTTCCAAGAGTGACTGGGCCAACACAGCAGTAAAAAACAGCAAATCCAAAATACAAGACCAAATACACACAACACACAACTAAGAGACACTGTTTAACAAAACAAAGGTTTAGTACCAGGAGATGAGTGATCTGATGCCTCTGTCCTTCATGATGGATTGAATTGTCCCAAAGTAATAAGTGGTGATAACATCACATCCTTCAATTTACTACTCCAGGTGGCAGAAAATGTAAAAGCCTTTTTACCCAGCATGACACATAAACCCGCCAACTCTCCATGTACAAAGAACACAACAAACTGCGTTGCATTGAAACCTGACACTCTGAAATAATAAAGAACATTTTATTTACCTTTCCATGTCTGTTTATTGCAAGTTAAAGAAAAACAGAAGAGTGTCTCTTATTTGCTGGCTTATTCAAACATTCAGAAGTGGATTTCTTGGTCCCACAGCCGTCCTGCTGACTACCTTCCTTCTTCATGCAGAGAAAAGCCAATGATCATACAGTGTTCCCACTGTATGAACATATTTTACTGTGTTAACAAGATGTCAATGATTTTCTGGTTCAAATGATGAGGCAACCTGCGTCTGCTCCTGGTGGATAGTCATTAACACAATTATTTTATTAACTGGTATAATTATGTATTTTATTCTTTTCTATGACTTTGTCTTATTTAAGTTTTTACCATGGACCTTTTTATGTCTGGATAAAGGATCAATTTGTTGAATGATTGATTTTGGGCAGAGACTTTAGATTAGCATCTATATTCTTCCAGAAAGCGTCAGGCCTCCCGGAGCATGATACAGGACAGAACGTATCCAGATCCCTGAAAGAACATTAATAGAAAGCAGAAAAAACTAAATGCAGCAGTCTAAAGTCAAACCTCAGATTTATCTGAAGCAACCTCAAGTTGAGCAATTATCCATTAGAAAGTCACTGAAACTGTCCTTGTTAAATATAAGATAATTTTCAGCTTCTGCTTCATGACTTCATCACTGAGAATATTATTGATGGTATGTTTAGCTTTGTATAAAGCCATATTTCTAACAGAAACATAGTTGGACGGGTGTGCTGTGGTGGCGCAGGGGGTTAGCACACCCCACGCTTGGAGGCCTCAGTCCTCGACACGGACATCATGGGTTCAACTCCCGGTCCCGGCGACCTTTGCCGCATGTCTTCTCTCCTCGCCCTCCTTTCTGTCTGCCTACTGTCAAAAATACAAGCCACTAGTGCCGCAAAAACTCTTCGAAAAAAATAAAAAGAAACATTGTTGGATGACAATAGGGAATCACTAGTAGTAATTCTAGCAGCACCTCCTAATTACACATTTTTAAGTAAGTCGAAAATATAAAAGAGAGGCAAGGGTTGCTGCAATGTTTATGCTTCAGTAACTATAAAAAGGTTTTTCTGGGAAAATTTGACTCTTGAATATTTGGGAATTGAGGTAAAAGGCTATAAGCTCCAACACTAACTCTTCTCTTTGTGTTCCCAAAGAGAAGACAACGTTCAGTGTGTTCTGAAGGGTTTGATCATTTTGGTGTTTCTGTTGGGAGACATCTGCGTGTCATTCCTTGTGACACACTCTCATGACTCGCATGGAGAAAAGCTTCGTAACGCCGGATCTTAAGTCTTTGCTGACCAGTCCATAGATGATGGGATTGAGAGCTGGTGGAACTATGATGAAGAGGATGCTAAAGAACTTCCTGATGTTCTGGGAGACAGAGGGAAACCTGAGACTGACGATGATGATAACTGAGGCTATCTGATAGAGCACATACACAATGAGATGAGGCACACACGTCTGCAAGGCCTTCTTTTGAACACTGCTGTCGGTCCTCCGCTGTTTAAAAGAGGCGCTCAGGATTCTGATGTAGGAAAAAGCAATGATGACAAACACCCCGGTGCTCACAGACCAGGTCATGGCCAGACCTGAAAAACATAGGCATGACAACGCAAACATTTTCATAAACAGTTTTTGATCAAACACAGAGCTTCCCTCTTAGTAAATGTCCAGACCGTAGATGTTGCTGGCAGGTGTGGGAATGCAGGCCAGGTTCAGGATGCCCCGGTTGCTGCAGTAGACATGTTGGACTAGATGGCCACACAGTGGGACGTTCATGTGGAAGGAGAAGAGCACAGCGATGAGCAGCAGAGCAACGATCCAGGCCACAGCGCAGCAGCTGTGCAGCCGAGCCGAAGTCATGATTGAGTGATACCTGAGAGGCTCACACACTGCCACATACCTGCAGAGAGACAGAGCTGTCAGGGAACAGATTTTTAACTAAATTGTTATTTAACCTGCTTCCTCAGGGTCCCATTGAGATGGTATTTGTATTTGATATTTATCCATTTATAATTTATTTCTATTAAAATAAACATTAAAAGAAAGGGAAGCTCCTCTTTGAAGTGAAAGATAATATATGATCCAACTATGTCATTATTAAGAGCATTTATTGAAGTTAAACGTAAATTAGAGAATCCACCAAAAGCTCCTATACTGCAAATTTTGAACATTAAAAACACTTATGGACAGTGCAGTCCATAATGTTCTCACACCTGACACATTTTTTCACCTGTCAACAGCCATCACCCCCAGAATGGTTTGCACTGCTACGCCATATGTGTGAACACAGAAACCCTGAGCAATAGCTGGGAGGTAGCTGATCTTCTTCTGCCCCATCAAGAAATGCATCATGAAGCTTGGAAGCACCGCTGTGGCCCCCAGCAGGTCACAGACCACCAGGTGGCAGATCATCACAAACATGGGTCTGTGCAAAGTCCGGTCCATCATGATGACACAGATCACCACACCGTTTCCCAGCACCACTACCACGTAGGCAAACAGGGCCAAGAAAAAGAAGAGAGGACCATGTCCTGGTGGAACGTCAAAGCCCTCCAGCTCAAACACAATTGGCTGCCTGAGAGGAGTGAATGTTATGTTCTCCATCCAAAGTTGGACACCTCTGTGAAACACAAGCAAATTAAAGTGTAACAAATTTACCAGCAAACATGTTATACTGATCCTCAGTACAAGTTATAAAACTTGAAAAATACAGCTCTTTATGTTACAGAATGCAAACAGAAAGGTAATAAAATGAAATGTAAACAATTAGTATATACCAGTGATCCCCTCAACAGCAGAGAACTAAAGTTTCAGTCTAAGATGAAGCAGCGTCCTCCTCTCCTCTCATCGCATTGGTGTTGTTCTCACTTTTGAGGAAACTGACGTGTTCATTAAATAATGTCACTGTGTATATAATTAATTACCACTGTCAATCAAACCATGGAAACAGATTCCCTGCCTCCCAAGTCATACTGAGACCTGTGTTTCTGGGTCTGGTAGCAGAAATAAACCATGAATGGTTTGGGAGAAATGTCTTCAGCAACTCGAGTATTTACAGTTTGTCTGGGGAATAATGCTATTTTCTCAGGCATGGGGTATTCAGTTAAAATAAACTCAATGGTTGAGTTTACGGCACAGGGTTTTGGAGAAGTTCTGCTGTTTCTTCACACTTACTGCAATAAATCAGGACAATGTCTAAAGTTTGAGGACAAGAGTAGAAGGACTGAGTTATTTGAAGACTAAATGGTTAGGTGTTCAACAGAATGGTAGCTAGGTGTAGGATTAATAAATACATCTGAAAAATAGCTTCTACTCTTTTCCCTAGTACCAGGAATGTAGAAGAATTAAAAACGGTTTGCTTATTTGACATAATCCTCTTCTTACAGCCAGGTTTCTGTGAGACAAAACAAACCAATCTGATCCTCACAAATAAAGTTATTGTCATGATTTGCGGTATGAGATGCTGAGGCAGACACAGTAGATCCAGGTTATGGAGAGAAAATCAAGACTTAATGATGCAAAAATTCAGGAAGCACATAGATTACCAGTCTCTGGTAGCAATTGGTATTCAAAATAACTGACAGCTGGCTAGATATGACGAGATGAGGACCTGACAAAGAACAAGAAACCCAGGTGGTTTTAAAAACACAGGGAGACAATCAGGGGAAACATGGAACAGCTGTACTCAATCAAGGGGTAGATGGGACAACACAGAAACTCAGCAGAACACAGAAACCTAAAAAAACAGAAAAAGACAAATTCTCATAGTTATTAACTATCAGTAATCATCAGGTCTCTTTCAGATGTGCAGAAAGAGATCTGATGTACCATAAAACATTTATTCTATTATTATTTTTTTCTGATCAGTCGTATTTGTCTTTATGTTCATGGTGGATCTTTTTAGGTCAGTCTTTAATTCATTTAATTTTTACCGTGGTTAAGGTTCTGTATTCATAGGACTGTGGGTGGATAACTAAGCAGAAGCTGCAGAGAACTGTGTTAAATTACTTCTCTGTTACCCTGGGCCATCGGTTGTTACCGTTGGGTGAAAATGGTGTGTAAATTTGAACTTTGTCCTCTAAAAATGGAATAACATTAAAGAGTATTGTTGTTGGCTGACAGGCAGGAAGAGGTGGTGCTATGGAAAACCAGAAGGCATAAAATGATTTAAATGGAAAACCTCCTGAAGGACTGAGCGACACTGATGCTCTAACAAGATCAGATGTGGACATCCTCTCTTCATTGTTTAACATCATCTATTTTTGTTTTCCGTTGATGTTTTTCATGAAGGTTTTAGCATCTCTAAGATTTTCCATTAAGTGGTGTTTAATTTTCAGGTATTATTTCACAATCTATACCAAGGACAATTGTAACCTTTTTATTGATTCTTTGGAAAAATGAGCTTGCTTCTGTCTTTTTATAGCAGTTTGTCTAATATACAGGAGGGTTTAATCTACTTGTGTTTCACAGAGCTGTCCAGCTTTGGATGGAGAATCTAACATTCACTTCTCTCAGGCAGCCAATTGTGTTTGAGCTGGAGGGCTTTGACGTTCCACCAGGACATGGCCCTCTCTTCTTTTTCTTGGCCCTGTTTGCCTACATGGTGGTGGTGCTGGGAAACGGTGTGGTGATCTGTGTCATCATGACAGACCGGAGCCTGCACAGACCCATGTTTGTGATGATCTGCCACCTGGTGGTCTGTGACCTGCTGGGGGCCATGATGGTTCTTTCAAGCCTCACAGTTCACCTCTTGACAGAGCAGAAGAAGATCAGCTACCTCTCTGCCATTACTCAGGGCTTCTGTGTTCACACATACGGAGTTGCAATGCACACTATCCTGGGGGTGATGGCTGTTGACAGGTGATAAATCATTAAATTGTTGCTGGTATCTATGTTTGTATTAACTTTTTCTATGTGCTAACATATTGACATTTTCTTCTGTTGTACAAGAGTTAAACTACTATCCTCCAGTAATATGCATAGTACAGATAGAAGTGTATTTTTTGCTGTCTCTTTGCAGGTAGGTGGCAGTGTGTGAACTTCTCAGATATCACACCATCATGACTTCAGCTCGGCTGCACAGCTGTTGCGCTGTGGCCTGGACTGTTGCACTGGTGCTCATTGCTGTACTCTTCTCCTTCCACGTAAATCTCCCTTACTGCAGTCAAATCATTCAGCACGTCTACTGCAGCAATAAGTCCATAATGAATCTGGCCTGCGCTCCCCGACTTATCAGCAACATCTATGGTCAGTGCAAATGAGCAACTAAAAACAGACAACCATCAGAGTGAAACAGGAATAACAAAAAGCTAATTTTTACTTAAACAGTAAACCACTTCTGATAGTTGCATGAATCTGACTGGTCCTTTAACTCTGTCTCACAGGTTTATTCATCGCCTGGTTTGTGAGTACAGGGATGTTCGTCATCATTGCTTATTCCTACAGAGCTGCTTTCAAGCAGGGTAGAACTGACAGCAGCATCCGCACCAAGGCCTTCCAGACATGTGCATCACACTTTGTTGTGTATGTCTTCTATGAATTAGCCACATTGATTATAATCGTTAACTACAGATTTCCATCCTCCTCCCAAAACATCACTAAGTTTCTTAGCATCCTGTTCATCATCATCCCTCCAGCCATTAACCCCATCATCTATGGGCTGGTCAGTAAGGACCAGCGCTCCATCATCATCATCAAGTGCTCCAGCATCAAGCTGGAGCGCTTGATGAAGCTTTTTTCTACCAGAACCGCACCCAAGAATTGATTTATTTTGTCATGTTGTTATATTGAAAACATATTGGAGGAATGGTAGCTAGTAATATTGCAATGTTGTACAAGCAGGTCTTTTTGGGATCTGTTGTCTGCAGAAAGTGAAAACCAAGCCGTAATGAGCTGCTGTCCTCATAATTTTAGAGGCAGAATATTGAAATGAAAGACAAAATGATCATTGATCTTTGCCAATACTTAATTGCAAGTTATTTTATGATGGTAACATCAACAACGTATCTCCACTCATAAGGTTGAACTAAAGAGGAGATTTTTTAATGATTACAACAGTACAAAAAACATTAGTAATTTGTGTATGTTTTTATGTGGTCCACTGTTGTCTGAAAAACTCAAAGAACGATTTTAAAGCACCCATCCCTACTCCCAGCCTCCAGGTTGTGCATTATAGCCCTGTGTTTGGTGTCAAGAGTTGATTGTTTTTATAAACATGGAGATTTTACACAGGTTAGCAAAAAAATAGCTGTAAAAAATTAAATGTGTAAACCCTTAAGTGACACTTACCAGTATCCTGTTAAGTGTCAGGACAAGCTCAAGTCGCTCCCTTGATATTATTGGATTTTAAAAGTGTCTTAAGGATGTAGCTGCCACTTGTCGTAAGTGACATTTACCGGTATCCTGTTAAGTGTCACTTAACAGGACATTGTCCTGTTAAGGACCCTCAACAGAACACTTTAAGTGTCCTTTAAGTGACCTTAACAGGACCAGTGGTCCGGGGTCTTTCTGCACGGCGTTTGCATGTTCTCCCTGTGCATGCGTGGGTTCTCTCCGGGTTCTCCAGCTTCCTCCCATAGTCCGATAACATAACTGTCAGGTTAATTTTCAAATTCTCCCTAGGTGTGAGTGCGTGTGTGCATTGTTGTTTGTCCTGTTTGTCTCTGCGACAGACTGGCGACCTGCCCAGGGTGTACCCAGCCTCTCGCACAGGACCGCAGCTGGAGATAGGCACCAGCAACTCCCAACCGCATTAGGGACAAGGGTGTAAAGAAAATGGATGGATGGATGTTAAGTGACCTGACACTGTCCTGTTAAGTCACAATTAAGTGACACGTAACAGGACACTGTTACGCTGTGATGGCATAGTGTGGCTTTAGATTTAATATCCAAGTTGACCAGTCAGAAATTTTTCGCAAAGAGTACAGGCATGTCGAGATGAGCTCAAGTCCCTCCCTGGATATTATTGGCTTGGAAAGAGCCATGTCATAATAGTGATGATTGAATGTGGTGTCAATCAAAAGGGGATGAAGTGGGTGGCAGGCTCTAGGCTGCCCAATGAAAGCGTCATAATGGTCACCGGTGTGGGTTAAGTGTCCTGTTAAGTTACACTGTCCTGTTGGCTTGGAAAAAGCCATGTCATAATATTATTGATTGAATGTGGTGTCAATACAGCCGGGGGGGTGGGGGCAGGCTGCCCAATGAAAGCGTCATAATGGTCACCGGTGTGGGTTACGACAGAAGAAATAAACCCACAAAAGGCCATGGAAAGTGATCTTTATCAAGTCCAAAATTTTTCACACTTCTTTCAGACATGCACCCTCTGACAGTGGCTCCAGTTGGGCCCACAAGGTGGAAAAAGTGTCTTGCCAAAGGACACAACAGCAGAGGTGGTTGACACAGGGGTTGAACCAGCAACCGGTTAAAGGACAAACGCCAAAATAAATCAGTTGACTGGATTAAAGTGGAACCACCACTCGACAAGTAAATAAAATATGTCAAGTGAGTTAATAATGAAGGCTTTTGAATTTCAACTAAGAATTTTAGCAAATCAAGATTTAAATTCATGGCATGGTCAGAGCAGTTCATAAATTGGAACATTGTCAGTGATTGTGTAATCAAGAAGTTTACTCTTCGTGCGTGATTCGGTGATGCATGTTCAGGCTGTAAGTAGGGAGATGCTGTAGTGTTTCCATGGTGCAACTCACAGCAGGTGGCATTAAAAAGTGAAATCATTAAATGGACAATAAATTCGGCAATAATCAGAGCTCTGCCAACCAAAAGGAGACTCTCTGATGTTCCCTTTGGCTTTCTTCTGATGTGCTTCACTGTATATTAAAGGTTGTGGGTTTTGCTGTTGTTTAATCAGCTTCTTATAAAAATGACTGTACAGTCACTTGTATATAACTTTATAATCTTTTAGTTTATTACAGATTGTTTTTTGTCACTTGAATGTTATTGTTTTCTTTGATACTGCATGAATAACTTGATCCGGATGGGGTCATATTTCTGATTTTTGACAGGCTCATACTCGTTTGGATGGAGAACCTAACATTCACTCCTCTCAGGCAGCCAATTGTGTTTGAACTGGTTTGACATTCCACCAGGACATGGTCCATTCTTGTACTTCTTGGCCCTATTTGCCTACATGGTGGTGCTGCTGGGGAATGGTGTGGTGATCTGTGTCATCATGATGGACCGGAGTTTGCACAGACCCATGTTTGTGATTATCTGCCACCTGACGGTCTGTGACCTGCTGGGGGCCACGGCAGTGCTTCCCAGTCTCATGATGCACTTCTTGATGGGGCAGAAGAAGATCAGCTACCTCCCAGCTATTGCTCAGGGTTTCTGTGTTCACACATACGGTTTAGCAGTGCAAACCATTCTGGGAGTGATGGCCTATGACAGGTGAGGGGGTGAACCAGTCCATATCTTACTGTTCATGTTGTTCCTTCAGTGTTTTGTAATGTATCATATATTTATTGCTAATTCCTGAACATTTCACTGCTCTGTCATTAAATGTGGTCTTCCTGTTTTTCTTCTGAGAGAGAAACATTCCTTTCTTTAATGTCACAGGTTCTAGCAAGGAGGTAAACAGGGCAGCAGCCTTGGTCTGAAGGATGTAGCTGCTCCTGAATGACTGATTTCTGTGTTCAATTCAAGGGTGTCATGTAACTGATGTATTTTTTACATTTTCAAAGAAATATAAATGCATGTAACTATTCGGTTTCTAAATTCATTGATAGTTGGTGTGCATATCCCACAGGTCAAGCTACATCCCCTTATATTTCGCCGGTCCTTTCGAATAAATTTTGTGTGAGCATTGTTCCCTGACAGCTCTGTCTCTCTGCAGGTATGTGGCAGTGTGTGAACCTCTCAGGTATCACTCCATCATGACTTCGGCTCGGCTGCACAGCTGCTGCACTGTAGCCTGGATTGTGCGGCTGTGCGGCCACATCCTTCAACATGTTTACTGCAGCAACCGGATCATAATGAATCTGGCCTGCACTCCCACTCCCATGAATGACATCTATGGTCATCTATGGTCAGACATCTATGTGTTTCAGTATTTTAATTGATGAAACACAGACTTCACTTCTGGAAAACATCAAGACGTAGCACTGTCTCATAACGCAGAACAGTCTCTGCTCTGTCACTAACATTTATGTACCATCTGTAATTCTTTGCCGTTCTGTATTTTATAGGTTTATCCATGACCTGGACAGTGAGTACAGGGAAGTTCATCATCATCATCATCACGTTTTCCTATCAGGATCCTGGCAGCTGCTTTGAAGCAGGGCAGGACTGACAGCAGCGTCTGTACCAAGGTCTTTCAGACATGTGCATCACACCTTGTGGTTTATGTGTTTTACAAATTAGCTTGGCCGATTATAATCGTTAGCTACAGATTTCTATCCACCACTAAAAACATAAAGAAGTTTCTTAGCATCCTGTTCACCATCATCCCTCCAGCCATCAACCCCAACATCTATGGGCTGGTCAGTAAGGACCTGCGCTCCAGCATCATCAAGCATTTTTCTACCAGAATTGCTCACAAGAGCAGACTCTCTGTCTTACACTGAATATTTATTTCAAAAGCACAATTTATAAATAAATATAACCAGTAGCTCACAATAATGTAAGGCTGTAAAACTGAGCGTTTTTTATTTATCATCAATAAAATCACAAAAACTTAAAAGATGCAATATTTTGTTGCTTCAAGTTGTTATTTGAATCAGTTTGTTAAAAATGGCGAAATATTAGAATAAATTGAAAATACAATTTATCTCACAGTGACATTGATAATGGAACCTTTCCCAGTCTCCAAACCACCAACAGCATGATTACAGTCCAACCAGCTGCCTCTTCATGACAGACCTCAGTTCACTGCATCTTTTGGCTTTTACATTCAACCTACACTCATTTACCTCTGTGGTGATCTGACATGTTTAAAGCTCAGACATGTTGAAGAAGACCTAAACCAGGGGTGCTCAAACGTTTTGAGACCAAGATCTACTTTTTCTCTCACCAGCCGGCTGAGATCTACCTCATGACACGAAGACATAAAAATTGTAAATTAAATCCTACTGACTCATTTTCTATACAAATATACATCAGTTATATCAAATGATAAAATGATCAAAAAGAAAGAAGCCTAATGTGGCTTCTTCCTCAGTGAGATTCTGACACTGGGAGCAGGTTACTGGTTTCTCAGGCCAGCAGGTGTCAGTTAGGTAGATCTGAAATTTGGTTTGATGATGTCAATATGAGAAACTACAGACTGATGGGAGGAACCAAAGAGCTCTGTAAATGTAAAGGAAAATATTCTGAATCTGGAATATAATTAATTTAATTTTACATAATTATTGTGGTGGAAGCCATTTGTTTGTTAAAACTTAATCAAATATATTTGTCCTATTTGATGTTTGTTGTGACATTTACTGCAAATGAACAAGGTAATTAGTCCAAGTTTGTCATTTATTGAACATTCAGAAACTACAGCACCTGTGATGAACCACAGCAAAGGTAAACAAAGGTGAAACAACCCAAACATGTGATTAACTCAAAACCGCTCACATCTTCTTACTCTCCATCTCTCTTTATCATTTAAGCACACCCGGGGCAACCACCTGCCGCAAGCCGAGCAAAGATAACATTAAAAACAACATTCAGTCCGATACAATATCAGGTTTCCAGGCTTGATATTTATTTCTTGATTATGAATAAACCTCTCCTGAGCACAGCGGTGGTTGATTATCTAATTTAAACTCCTGCTCTGCTAGTCAGTTGGTCTTTGAGTCGCTTTTTTTTTTGTTAATAGAACTGAAACACATTGAATTTCACACTTTGTTGAAACAATAATTACTGATTATTTATTTTAACATTTTAACATGATAAAATGTTAACATGTTAAAATGTAGCTTTTAATAACATAGCTTTATTAAAAGCTACAAACGTTTTGGATCTTGGTGAATATTTTGATAAGCCTGTCAGAAGAGGAAGTGCTGGTCTCAGGGTCCTGAAGGCCTTCAGTTTTTCACCTGCTGCCAAGATCAACTCAAAATCTTTCCGCGATCGAAGGTTTTGATTGACATATTGATCAAAGTAAAGTAAGGAGCTGACTGTTACTGAAGGAGAACCTTTCACCAGGAGTCAGAGTGGGTTGGCCATCGGGAGTATCGGGAGGTTTCCCGAAGGGCCAGTCTGTTCCAAAATGGATGCTGGTTTAGAATCTGTTCTTATTTCACCCCAATAATGAATGACATTAGTGCTGCCTTCATGGCCAATTTGGTGTTTTATAGGAAGTGAAACATCAGTCTGGGTCGGACTAATATTCTGCACATTAGGGTTAGATGTGAGGAGACTTTCCCAGTTTGAGGAGTAGAATAAATTCATCATCACAGAACAAAAGAAGGCTTGAATTTGAGAAACGTATGATCAAAACACGTTAATGCAGGTTGTAGCCAAATGCACCAAATTAGCAAATATTTTCCACACTGGAGGGGTCAAAAGTTAGTGACGGTCGGGAGTAAGCAGAGAGATGCCAGCAGGTTAGGAAGCACTGCCTGCATGGCTCCATCATCCCATTGAAAACGTGTGTGTGTTTCTGAATGTGATCAGGGTCCACAAAGTCACTCCAAACGCCCAGAAATAATTATCTACTTTGATCAATTAAACTCAATCCAGACAGGCTGAGACAAAGGCACATCTATTTACTGAATCTTTTTCCAAAGTGAAAAAGGTCATCTGTGAAGATACACTCTTCTGGGTTTCTTTCTTTTTGTTCAGGTCAAGGAAAACACAAATGAAGTCAGTAAATCAGTTCATGGATTTAGTACTTTTCTTAAGGTGATTTTTACATTATTTTCTTACAATACTATGAATTCTTTGACAAACTTTATTAAAAAGTATTATTTTTGCTGTTAAGTAGCTAACAAGAACCATGTCAGCTGTCATCACGGAGTTGTAAAAGAGGGACATGATAGTAGGAGAAGGAAGAAGAGAAGAAGAAGAAGATTTCTACCAAAACATTTATTGTAAAAAATATGGACACTTCAAAACATTAAAACCCTCTTACTAATGTAAATGTGGTCACATCAATAAATAAGCTACAGTAATACTTTGTTATAAATTAATTCTTCCTTCTCTGAAATAGTGCACAGTACATTTTCATATCCCCACAAGTCCAAGAAACCCTGCAGATTCCCGGTGGCCCTGTGAAAAGCAAACTCCAATTTCAACCTCGCTTTGATGTTTACTTTCCACAGAACCACAGCATCCAGTTGAGGTCCAGCTTGCATCTTGTCTCGCCGAGTGATGAAGACAGCTAATTTAGCTTCAGCTAATAAATAATTTAAAAGCCGTGATCTAAAACTAGTAGCTTTACTGTGATGCACACCATTAATAAATACTGAGTTGGTAAAAACCACTGTAAAAAGACTAAAAACAGTCGATAAAAAACTAAAAAAACCAGTTAAACGCACACAATCTATAAAAACATGAAAAACACTCTGACAACCTGCAAAAAGGACACTCGTTTAAAACCTCAGGGCTGATGACAGATAAAAACGAATTGGTGGCAACGGCTCCGTGACAGATCCTCCACTGGAGGTCACCGGTCTTTTTCCTGATCGGAGGCTTATATAAAGTTCTCCAATGAGGTTTCTGTCCTCCGAACTTGTTGTCCCACACACTCACGTTTCTGTTTCGGAGGGTCCTTTTGTTCAATAGTTTTGTACAGGATCTGTACAATATTTTTGGACCTGTGTTACACAGTTCCATTCTCGAGTTTGTGCTCTGCAGGAGGGGACCGCTGTCCTCCTCAAAATCCGGATCTAGGAGCACCTCTGGGAACGGATCAGTGGGGTCCGGTTGGCACTCCTCTTTTGCGTGCAATTGTAGGAGCCTCCTCTCTTCAGCGGTCAATCGGTTTCTCACCCCCTCCAGGAAACGCCCTGTCACTCTGGTCGACCTGACTCCAATTGCAGCGGCGACCTCCTGGGCATTGCCAAAGTCCATCCCAGACGCTCGGATCAGCTGCTTGCCTGATCCAGACAACGTCTCTGACAGTCGTGGAAGCGTGTCCCCTCCAACATCTAGTCTCGCTCCACAGACCAACGGTTCCTCTAAAAGCCAATGCAGAGCGTTATTCTTATTTGATCTGTGCAATTTAAAAAATGCACACGACCTAAAAACACTTTGATAAAACAGAGGAAGTCCCTTTAACTTTAAAAAGTTAAAATTTGTTAAAAACAGAGCAGCATCCAACCCCAGAAGGTTTACACGTCTCAGAATGCAGCTGGCCACATCCCTCCACACAGGAAAACCCGTCAAATATTTTTGCAGAAA